>ADNK01002379.1:0-141201 GCA_000320545.1 Bigelowiella natans CCMP2755
GAGAGAGAGAGAGAGAGAGAGAGGGGGGGTGGGAGGGGGGAGGGAGAGTGCACAAAATCAGACTCGCATAGACGACAGGAAGTACAGATACAAGACATTGCTGCCGTGACTGCTGCTTATACATCACCATATCCCTTAGGTTGGGCTACTCCCCTCGGTCCTCTTCCGCCTCCTCCTCCTCATCGTCATGGCTGACGCTCGACATCGGTTCCATCCTGCTGTTCCTCGTTGCCGACCTTGCCGTGACGCTGCTGTCGTCCTCCGGCTACAACGAGGACGTGGCAGCCTATTTGGAGAGCTCGTGGGAGATGTCGGACAAACGCGCCGAATTGAGCACATTCGTGTGGGAGACGCGTGTGCAGGCTGTCAGTAGGGATAGGCAGATGATGGCGCAGGAGGTGTATAAGAAGCTGCAGCGCGTGCACAAGTCGGTCACGGGGGAGTTCACCTTCGTCGACGAGGAGGTGTGGCCGACCCCTCGCCACGAGAGCTTCGAGCAATCGAAGCGCGATGCGAAGGCGGCTTACCTGGAGAAGCACAACGCGCTGAATCTTGCGCGCGAGAGGATATTGAAGTCGGCACGATTCACTCGCCTGCGCCGGCGCCGCCGTAGCAGCTTGCTGCGTCCCTCCTCCGCACTGGCCACAACCCGCCGTGCCACAATCACATCTGCGGAGGCGTTTCGAATGGCGGGGGGGGGAGGGGGCATGAGGAGTAGTAGCAGCCAAAATCATCGTTACGGTGCCATCACCTCCCCGCAGCAGCCATCATCGCTGCAGAAGGCTCGCACATTCACAAGCGGCAGCACTGACCGGAAGCACATAGGCGGCGACGGCAGTCGGTCTCAACGAAGAGAAGAGACGATGACGATGGCGCCAATGAACGAGCCGCTGCCTAGCAGAGGCCACGGGGAGATCTACACCATCCTCGTCCTGCTCACATCGGACAGATATTCTCTCGTGACGATGACAATACCGGGCAGCGTGCTTTCCATGCGCGCCCACACGCCTATCTCTACGGTAGAAGCACTAGTATTAGTATTAGTAGTAGTAGTAGTAGTAGTAGCAGTTGTACTTATTGTTGTAGTAGTAGTAGTAGTGTTCGCATTATATGTCACGGTGGTAATATGGTGGCGAATGTGTCTACTGTAACTGGCTCCCCTCCCCACCCCTCCCCCCTCAGGATCCCGCTCCAATGTCGTCGGAGAACTTCGGCGTGGATAAGGGAAAGCGATATATTTGGGCAGATAGCGGCTGTTCTGGCGTCTTTGAAGTGACGTTCAGGCATAAGCATAACTACCCGCTCCCCTGGCCTTTCGCGGAGGCACGGAATCCGAAAATGTACGTGGGGTTAGGGGGGCTACTTGGCGGTACTCGCCATCATCTTTAGGCGAGTCTTTGTGGTCAACGATGTATGCGTGAGAGAGAGAGAGAGAGAGAGAGAGAGAGAGAGAGAGAGGGGGGGAGAGAGAGAGAGAGAGAGAGAGAGAGGGGGGGAGAGAGAGAGAGAGAGAATGCTCAGATTGTATTGATGTAGTGAATGGCTGCATGATGACGACGACACCGTTGTCCAAAGTAATGTTCTACTACCCAATGTTGGCTTGGCAGATACGATCGATTCTACGGCTCGGATCAGTCGATGTGGGGGGGCAGCAACTACGGAAGCTACAATCACAATAGCGACGGCCATGGAGACCGCCATGACCGCGACACGAAAGAAGACGACGATGAACTGCTCTTGCTCTCAGCGCAGGCTGAGGCCCCCATTGTGCGGCCTAATTTGCTTTGTTAAGCACCTATCTTAACAGTGCAGTAATGCCGATATTCTAACATTTCTATCTATTTCTCCGCCCCCCCCCCCCCCCAAACCTTCCCCTTTTTTTTTGCCTCGTCTAGGTTAATCGGCACGTCTATCTAAGCGACTGGACGCGACTAGAAACTGTGCGGGACGGCATCATCGCTGCTTCCGTGAAGTGGGGGGATCGTGGCACTGCGGATGTAACACGGATGCTACGTGACATCGTAGGCGCTGCGGGGGAGCTTCTAATCACTGAGCACTTGGTAGCAAACTGTACAAACGACATATGACGGCGACGATGACGATGACGATGACCTTCGTATGAGCAGGTATTCAGCATTGCTCGGCGGGCGGCGGCGGAGCTAGTTCGCATCCAAAACTTGAAGAGCGAGAGCGCATGCAGCAACAGTAGCGGGGGGGGGCTGGGAGTAGGTGGTGGCGACGCGAAGGTGAAGAAAAAAAAGTCAAGGAAACGGCGTTTGCGGCCAGAGGATATCTTGGAGGGAGAGCCTCGGGAAGACTTCTTCCTCGCGCAACTAGACATCGCATATCGATTCAAGGGCGAGAAACGAGAGGTCACGATTAAAGCCGGGGAGGAAAAGGTCGCTCGCTTAGAAATTGTAGCAGCTGTAGTAGTAGTAGTAGTAGTAGTAGTAGTGGTAGTAGTAGTGCTCTTGATGAGCGGTTGATGACGACGACGATGATGATGATGATGATGATGATGGCGATAACCTCGCAGAAGCATGGGGAATCGATCATGACCGGCGCCCCTGGGTCGTTCTTCCCCAAGCAAAAGGGCTCATTCGCAATCTCCCTTCGCCGTTTGCACGCCTGGACAAGGCTGTTCCTCCTCCGCTGGATCGACGTTGCAATGTGCACCGAGCCCGAGCCCGCTGCTGCTGCGACGGCAGCGGCGATGATGACGATGATGGCCGCGACGTCTAGGGAGCCTACTGGCGAGGGAGCGGACGCGTCGCCGCCCTCCATTGAGCCTTCGAGTGCTGGTGGCGCTGCTGCGAACAGTGCCAAGAAGAAGAAGAAGGAGAAGAAGAAAAGACAGACGAAGGCGACCAACGCCAGAAGCAAAGAGGGAGGGGAGGAGGCCGCTGCTCCTAAGACGCCGCTCGATCACAAGGCCGTCATCTCACCCGAATCGACGGTTTCGAAGGACGGAAAAGGGGGAGGAGCCAAGGCCTCCACCGTGAACAACCCTGACCCGAGTCTCTCCGGCAGTATTAGAGCGGCATGGGTATGAAGATGCAGCATAAAATCAGATATTGATATATGCATATATAAATAATTAGATACATATATATATATATATATATATATATATATTTATATATTTCAAACTATTGTCGTTTTGGTTCGATCGTGGGCAGCTGTAATGATAGAAGCCATAGTAGCTTACAGTTTCATATATGCGGCAATGGCCAACGCGCACCACCAGCATCATTTCCATCCACCAACCACCATCTACCTTTACCCTCGCGTGTCTCTTCTCATCACCCTTTTTAAAAAAAAGGTGCGTCTGGCCAAGATGAGCTCGCTGCAGATTATGTGCACAGCAGTCATGTCGAGGACTAAATGGCTCTGCTTCGTCGCGATTTTGCTAAATCTGGTACAAAACCCCACGTTCCTCGCTCTGTGCCCTACCTTGGCCGTGCTTGGATATGGGATCTTCCAATACCCGCGTCCAAAGAAGGACTTCTGGCGGCTGCTGCTCGCCTACTACGGCATCTCGATATTCTCCAAGTTCGGTTTCCAGCTCGGTTTCTTCTGCATATCCAGCATTGATATGGGCTACAAGGTATTATTATCACCACTAACTCTCTACTTCGCGAATGCAAATCCCCACATCGCCCCGACGTTGTATTTCGATTTTCCTCCTCCTCGTTAATACCCGCCGGGGGGGGGGTTGTTCTTGCTTCCCGGCACATCGTCGATTAATTAATGAAACGTTCTCCAATTTCTGCCCCCCCCCTCCCCCCCCCCCCCCTTCCCCTCTCCCTCACGCATTGAATCCTGTTTCAGCTCGCGCCCGACCCCGGATGTTTTGATACGTCGGTGTCTGGATTCCACGTGTTCGGCATCTACAAGACCCCGTCTACCCATGCGTTTCTGTGGTACGTCAGCGGCGATCTTGCTGTCGTTTTCGTTCTTTTGCTGCACCGCCATATGGTCATCGCAAGGGGCCTCTGGGACCGGACAGAGATCGAGGTGAGGGCAAAATAACAACAACAACAATAATAATGATAATGATAATGGTCTTACGAAAGATGACGATGACGCTTACGGTGGTGGCGGTGGTGGTGGTGCTATAGCTCTCTTCTTCTTCTTCTTCTTCTTCTTCTTCTTCTTCTCCTTCTTGATTATGGATCCTTCCTCCTACCCCTTCATCACCCTAACCCACTCTCGACTTTCCTTCAGGTGTACAAGGAAGAGCCGCTCGAGGAGGACGACGTAGAAGAAATGAGCGGCGGAGTGGACGGAAACAGCAACCAAAGGAACAAGAGCGCAGCCGTGGCTTCGGCTCCTGCTACACCCACACGACCGCAGAGAGACACCAAAAAGAACGCAAAGAAGTTGTCAAAACACGCGGTCGTCGCAGCACCTGCCGCTGCTGCTTCCTCGCCGCTGGATAGGGAAAAGAGCGGTAGTAGTGGCAGTAGGAATAGCAAGCGCAAAGTGACCGGCAGCAACAACGATAATAATAGCAAGTTTGAGAGTGTGGCGTCTCCAATTGTCGGATGGGCTCGCGGCGGTATCAAAGGTCTGATGAACTGCTTATTAGCAATTGTCTCCCTCCCCCCCCCCCTCTCTCTCTATCTATAAATCTATCTCCCTGGCCATCTATAGCATCTTAACACCCGCGCGGACGCGGAAGGCATGAAGTTTTAGAATTTGCCTGCATCCCATTCTACGCATGTTCTATACTGCAGAGCACATTTTCCATTGCTATCGTCTCCCCTCACCTTCTTCTTCCTTTATCTCCCCCCCCCCCCCCCCTCCCTTCCCCAGGATGCCTGAATCGCATAGAGACCGAATTGTTCGGCGAGATGGGGCTAGGGATGGAGAAGAAGAAGGGCGTGATCCCAGGAAAAGACTACTTCGCCGGCGGCTTCGTCTTGGAGCTGCTGAGCGCCGTGATGATCGTTCTGACCTACTCGGACCTGGTGGGAGAGAGGAAGACACTCGGCCAGAGCCTCACCTCCAACCGGTTCTCCGGAGACATGGTGATCTGCTTTTTCATCCAGCTGCTGTTCGTCATCCTGGACCGCGTCGTGTACCTCTCGCAGTCCATCATCCTCAAGATGGCGCTGCACTACGGCTCGATGTGGTACTGGCTCAGCCAGATACTGTGGGTGTGGCCCAAGAGCTCCTCCCTCCTCATCCAGAACAACCTGCTGCTCAAGATGTTCCTGCTGCTCAAGCTCATCGGCTTCCTCTTCTCGGCGCTGCAGATCCACTACGGGTATCCGCACGGGGGCCGGGTGCGGCAGTTTCACCAAGTGCCAGGCGTCTACAGCGGGATGTTGTTCAAAGCGTACAGGTACTACTGATGGGGGGGGGGGATGGGGGGGGGGTCTACTTCGAAAAATACAGCTTCTATCCATCCATTCTCACCATGCGGCACGCAGTCCTTTGCATGAGCGTCGCTGCGAATTGATGGCACGATGTTTTTTCGCTTGGCGACTCTTTCCTCTCGTAGAGTAGTAGTAGTAGTAGTAGTAGTAGTAGTAGTAGAGATCTTGAGGAGGGGCAGATCTTGCTCATTGTATTTGGAACAACCTGCTGCTATCAGGGCGATCCCGTTCGCATTCGAGATGCAATCGTTGCTGGACTGGGCCTGCAACACTACGAGTAAGGATAACAACAACAACAACAACGACGACGACGACGACAACACCTGCATTTTACTAAAAGCAGAGAAATCAGAGCACATATTTTGTAAAGAAGAAGCAAACGAGGCAAACACAGACAACCGACAAGCAAAAATGAAAAGCTCATAGAAAACCATCCAAGCGTCACTTTCGTTTCCCATAGACTGTGCTGTCCTGCTACAATAACAACAACAACTACTACTACTACAACTACTACCACGCTCAGAGGAGCAGCGACTTTCACTTCGGTGCTATAGTGCGCACACTCTCAAATGTTAATGCTGACAATGATGCTACGGTGTAGGCCTTGACGTGTGGGAATCATTCACTCTCGACGACATTTACGCGTCAATGTACATCGTCCAGTGCGATATCATCTACAGGAAAAGCCGCCGGAGAGGAGAGCCGCAGCCCCTCTACCGAAAACTCACGTCCGGTAATGTAGCCGATATAACTTAGATGAATGGGGGGAAAGGGGGGGGGGGTTAGACTTAGGTTCCTCAATGTACCACTACCACCTCGCAATCCATCACATCGCTCGCACAATAACAAAAAGCGCTATTGCTACTCCTGCATCTACTCAATATCAGGGTCTTTCCCGTTCCTGGCGCTCGTGTTGGTGCTTTTTGGGCCTCTGTACCTGTTCAGCAGCGCGAATCCTGCACAGCAAAGCAATAACGTCCTCACCGCCACCCTTGCGGTCAAGATCAACGGCCCGCTGGGGTCGTACAGCCTCTTCAGCATTCCCTCGGTCTCCTCCATCCGCGACGTGACTGAAACCGAGTTCGCCGCGATGAAGGCGCAGCAGGTGGTGCAGAGCGACGACAAGCCCACGTCTGTGCAGAGGATAGAGGTCAACCCGTTTTCAGACGATCTCTTCGGCATCTCCCCCCCGGCGCTGCGGCAGCTGATATCCACGCTCAACGACACCGAGAGGTTCCCGCTGATGACGATGGAGACCGTGTTTGCCTTCACTCGCCCAGGCCCGAGCACCCTCAAGACGATTGTTGGGTCGCACAAGCTGCCGCTCAAAGACCGGTATTCGCCGCCGTCGTCGTTGTCGTCGTTGTTATTGTTGTTGGTGTTGCTCTCGTCAGTCGCTGTCGTCGATGATTTCGGTATCATCGTCGTTCCAGCACCCATTTGTCCATTTATCAAGCCCCCGCTACTATTATTACTACTACTCTACTACTCTACTACTCTACTACTACTCTACTACTCTACTACTACTACTACTACTACTACTGCTACTACTCCTGTCATCGTTTGATACGGTCGTCAATGGAATGATTGATAAAGAGTAGCTCTGAAGCGTCTCCCCATTAAAGCCCGTAGTATCTCCCGTTACCTTACTTTCCCTTTCTTTCTCCCCCCCCCCCCCCCCCCCCCTCTCTCTCTCTCTCTCTCTCTTTCACCAGGCATCGCGCAGAGATTGCGAGCCTTCTTAAGCCCCACTCAGGCAAGCGTAAGCTGCATCTTCCGCGACTAATTCCTGTGTTTTTGCGACTCCCTGCGACTGGGGATATATCGGTTATCGGCGAAGCCAACGCCATTTCCGGCGCAGATATTAGACTCGAAAAGGTCAGCTGAAATAAAAGAAAACAATGACCTCCGCCCCGCCCCCTTCCCTTTCTCTCTCGTACTGAGTGTTTATATTCCGAAAGTTAAAAGGCCGTAATGTAAAATACACCAGTGTGTGGTTATTCACTGTCCAATAAGGCTCTCTCTGACGTGATCGCGCCAACCATCATCATCATCATCATCGTCATTGTTGTTGTTGTTGCTGCTGCTGCTGCTGTTGTTGTTGTTGTTGCACAGGACAAGACGACAGACGCTGAATACTGGTCAGTGTGCGCATCGCGCGCAGATGAAGGCGGTGGCCAGCTGCACAATAACGACGATGAAAGAACTTCCCGAGCATCAGCTTCAACGTCTCTATCAAATACCCCATCGTCTCCTTCATCCTCCTACTCTTCAGTCGCCTCTTCCTTCACCTCCCCTCCCTCCTCCTCCTCTTCTTCCAAATCATGGTGGTGGAGTAAGAAAGGCAAGGCGCAGAAAGGGGGGAGAGAGGAGGAGGATGCATTTAGCGATCCCTTGGTATGTGGGTAGCAAGGGAGGGGGGGAAGGGAAAAACAAATACAATTTATTCGGTGATTATGTTGTTCTCGCGATTTGGGTAAGTAGGCCTTTCTTGTATGCACGAAGCACTGAGAGTTTTATGCGCAAAAATAAATAATAAACGATACGGGAAAGAAGTGAAACGGCCGCGACGGCAAGAAGCTGCGTTTTCAGCCTAAGTTTCGCAGGGCGTTTCAGTTTCAGGCGCCATTCCAAGATTCAGCCTGATTAGGATAGTATACCATCGCATGCAATGCTAATTGATTTCGGGAGAGTTGACCGAAACGCGGGGCGAAGTCCCTGTGCAGATAGATATTCGTTGACCTTTGGAATGCTGCTGCTGCTACTGCCATACAACTCTCTTCGTATTTTAGATGTTGGAAGTGATCGAAGACCTCGGCGGCCGCACGCCGCCCCCCACCCTAAAACCCACCAGCAGCGCGTGGAACACTCTCTTCTACAGCTCCAGCATCGGTAGTGGCAAAGAAGAGAAAGGAAGAACGCCGGGGGGGGAGGAAAAGAAGAAAAAGAACAAGAAGAGGCAGCAGAAGAACAAGGATGCGAAGAAGGAAGAGGATGAAGAGAATCGTGCAAGCACGTCTACATCGTCATTGTCGTCAAGGGCAGCGCGCGCTGCATCATCGCCACCGCCCACTAACAAGCCCGCTGCGGAGCCGAAGCCGCAGCCGACGCTAAGGCCTACTACCAGGCCGAAGAAGAAAGGGAAGAACAGGAACGACCCTCCTCCTCCTTCAAATGAGGGGGCCAAGGGGGCGGGGGGGGGAAGTAGCAGCGGTGGGAGCAAGGAGCAGAAGAAGAAGACCGACGGCCCTGGCAAAAAGAAAGCAGGAGAGAAGAATCACGATACGTCGGCCTCCTCAGCCTCTTCTTCTTCTTCTTCTTCTTCTTCTTCTTCTTCCACTTCGAGCGATTCATACTGTCGTGGTCCGCACTTCTACACCATTTCCAACCCCATCTTCCCAGAACTGGGCGGCACGAGCTACTCTATCATCGGGCTCTATGTCACGGTGGTCCTAGCCGTTGGCAGGTGCGTGTTTCGTTTGTGTGTGTGTGTGTGTGTGTGTGTGTGTGTGCTTTGTATCCTGGAAAGCGCTAGTTGGCGTGTTGTGCAATCGGCGGTTGGCAATGGTAAGATAGGCTGATATTGGTAGATGTGAATAAATTATGTGTCTCTGTCTCCTCTCACGCCCCCCCCCCCACCACTCACGCTTCTCTAATTCATTGTTTAGATTTGTCCGGTTGTCGTTCTCCGGCCAGCTGGATCGAGTGATTTATGAGCAGTTACACGAGGTGAGGAAGAGAGGAGGAAAGGAGAGCGGAATCTTGATTATGGACCAACACATGAACATGAGAATGTGTCTTCTTACACCGAAACAAAATGCTGTTTTAAAAGATAACAAACTCGTTAGGTCGATGATCTGGTCGACTACTGCGAAGTCGTATATATCGCAAGGTGCGCCTGATGACCGAGTGCTCGGTTTCTGATGATGATGATGATGATGATGATGATGTTGATGATGACGGTGATGGTGATGATGATGGTGAAACGCACAAGCACAGGCACATGCGTACTTACCCTTTTCCGGAAGCTCCGACAGCGACTCGCCTAATGCCCTTGTTTCTCTTCCTCTCTCTCTCTCTCTCTCTCTCTCTCTCTCTCTCTCTTCTACTTGGTGCGCTCAGATATAGCTTGCAATACGAGATGGAGGAGGAGCTCTACCGAAAACTGGTAAAGATCTTCCGGACGCCCGACCTACTCATCAAATTAACAAGGTGCTACAGCTTTTGCCCCCTGTGTGTGAGTGAGTGAGTGGTGTGTGTGTGTGTGTGTGTGTGTGTGTGTGTTTGTGTTTGTGTCTATGCGGCTGAACATGATGCAACATATCCTGTTTCAGACGCCGAGATGTGCCCAAAAGTACGAATTCTCAAAAGCGTCGAATAAAAGTAGAATAAATGTTAACGTTGCCAAAAAAAAAAAAGGGAAAATACGTGCGGGCGGAAATTATTAGCACAAAAAAGTTCCAGCGTTAGAATAGTACACGAAACGGGGCAGGGCGCGCGTGGATGTGCGCGCGCTCGTCTAGAGTTACATTTTATCTCGCTTCGTTTACAACATGTAATCATCATCTAGTTGTTTAGTATATTTAGTATCTACATCGCATATCTGGACATGGACATGTTGATCTGTATCATCCATTTGTACACTCGACTACAATGTAATAACTGCGTTCGTAGCCCATTACATCCAAGTGACAAATGTTTCTAAAGATCGGATGGTTGGATGCCTGTTATGTGTGCTTGTAATTTATTGAACATTAGCGTCATGCACAATTGTACGTTGCGGTGCTCAATCTATATTGCTAGATTGCGATGCTGTCCGTGCACTAACAATTTCAGAATTGTTTGCGCGCGCTCACTTGCGATGCTGGCTTGTGAAATGACTATCACACTGCGCTAGACTGCACGCAATGCTAGATCGAATGGTGGAATAGTTTAATAAATCTCATACAGAGCTAGAGAGGGCAAGATCTAGAGAAAGTAGCCGTAAACATCGCTAGATCGGCTACTGCGTCATCTACATGCCATTATGTCTAGATGTGATGCGGGCGTCTCTTAGGCACATACACGCACACATCTTGACGATTATAGACGTGACTGCTAGTACTAGAGTGTGGAAGTAGTTTCTATATGTGTCTATCTAGATGGACGTGCCTATCATTGTGATGGAGATCAAATTGCCTCACTATGCAATGCGCCTAACATCATTAGCATCATTTCTCGATCGCAGACATTTGTTGATCCACATGCATTTGGCGCCAACATTCATGAGCACAAAATTAATCATGCACTTTTAGGTATGGTAGTTGCGTAGTTGCATAGCTAGATAGTTATAGTCATGACAAATAAGTCTATTAAATCCGAATTCGAGTAATCATGTTCACGACATCTAGACATCCCAATCAAGACCAAATCTTAAATGCGGCATTAGAACGTATGCTCCCGTCCTTGTTGAGTACCAGATCTCCGCTACGCACTGCAGCGCTACGGCGATCAATTCCTCCCCCCTTGCGCACCATTACGCCCTTTG
This sequence comes from Bigelowiella natans CCMP2755, assembly GCA_000320545.1. NCBI lineage: Eukaryota > Cercozoa > Chlorarachniophyceae > Bigelowiella > Bigelowiella natans. Next base: position 10,912 of record ADNK01002379.1, read on the forward strand.
TTTTCAACACACGAACTCCCTGGCTATAATTTTGAGATCCTGTTTTGCCTTCATAACTTCCGTGCTTTCGGCTCAATCGTGCGGCATCACAAGCCCGCTTCTTCCCCACCAGAGCGGAATTGAGAGCCATACCGAGTTGCGAGTCGCCAATCGCACGATTGAGGCGCTTGTCGAACATGAAAACGTTTTCAGTCGCGTTGATCCCTCCCTTGTTTGAGGCGATGATATGCGAGACGTCTGAATCCTTATGGAGCGTCTTATCGGTGAAGGCTGAGCGGTACCGTTGGCGGAATCGGTCATCTTGTTGTGAGCGATCGCCACGGTCGAGGTCCAGGCCCCAACCCTTAGCCATTGCCGACACGGGCTTGCGCCCGGCATAGGTCTTGAACTCGTGCGGAAACATGTATTTCGCGTTATTTCTTTCGTAGCTCATAGTCAATGTTAGATGGATAATGATGTCTTCGCTTGCAGGCAAAATGATGCTTGCCGTTTTGATTCGGCTCGGTCGCGAGCAGAAAGAAGAAAGAAACTTTCTCAGAAAAAAATCCTCGTTATGCAGATCTCCTCGTCTAGATTTAGGGATTTTTGACGAGCTAATTTTTCCAGTTGGTACATGTACCTTGTCGCAGCTGTAAATTGCCCTCCTACAGTGCATGTTTTCTGGGTAACGACATCGTGCGCGCAGCGACTTCATGGAGACGACCCATGTTGGGATTGGGGTTGCTTATTGAGTACTATTCTCTGCATCAGATCAAGTGGAGGAATTAGTGACTAAGCAGCTTTGCAACGAATAGGAGAGGTGAGGATAGTTCTTTACTAAATCATTATTGATAAATTAGGCTCCGCCTTCCAACGCTCCAGTTCCGACCGAACACACGCGACGGCAGCAGCTATTGTCGTAGTAAGCTCAAACACTTGGGTCTTCATCTTCTTGTGCCCCCCCTTTCACCCCAAATTCCGCTTCGACTGCGAGACAGGAAGGATTCGGCCTGGATTTGCACTTGGAAATGATTCAAACAGAAATATCTAACAACTATGTTGATGAACTGAATGAATTAAAATACACAGGACCTGTTAAAAGCAATGGAGAACCAGACAAAAGACAATTTTCATGGAAACAATACATGAAAAGAAAAAATGAGTTAGAATCAAAAATAGAAGCACAAAACGAGAAGCTGTTGGAGGTTTACAAGAAGGGCGATGCCTCCATCGCAAAGCTCTTAATCGACAGAAAGGCAAACATTGAGGCCAAAGACAATCATGACTACACCCCTCTCATGTGGACAAGTCAGCAAGGCCACACCTCTGTGGCAAAGCTCTTGATCGATGAAGGTGCGAATCTTGAGGCGAAAACAAATTATGGCTTTACCTCTCTCATCTGGGCAAGTCAGGAAGGTTGCGCCTCCATGGCAAAGCTCTTGATCGAGAAAGGGGCAAACCTTGAGGCAAAAACCGAATTTGGCAACACTCCCCTCATCTGGGCTTGTGTGAGTGGTCACACCGACACTGCAAAGCTCTTGATCGAGAAAAGGGCAAACCTTGAGGCAAAAACCGAATTTGGCAACACTCCCCTCATATGTGCTTGTGAGAAAGGTCACACCGACACTGCAAAGCTCTTGATCGAGAAAGGGGCAAAGCCTTGAGGCGAAAACAGATGATGGCTTTACCTCTCTCATATAGGCTAGTCATCGAGACCACCCCGACATTGCAAAGCTCTTGATCGAAAAAGGTGCAAATCTTGAGGCAAAAGACGATAATGACAATACCCCTCTCATCTGGGCAAGTCAGGAAGGTTACACCTCCATGGCAAAGCTCTTGATCGAGAAAGGGGCAAACCTTGAGGCAAAAACCGAATTTAGCAATACTCCCCTCATCTGGGCTTGTGAGAATTGTCACACCGACACTGCAAAGCTCTTGATCGAGAAAGGAGCAAACATTGAGGCGAAAGATCAGCATGGTAAGACCCCTCTAGTCTTGGGAAGTCATGGAGGCCACATCGACATCGCAAAGCTCTTGATCGAGAAAAAAGCAAATCTTTTTGTTGAGGCTAAAGGAGAGTCGGTTTTGGATTGGGCAAAGGAATCGGGCAATCGGGATTTAGTGAAACATTTGAAAAAGCACATCGCCCTTCACAAAGGTGATGAGGATTTGCTAAATAAAACGGAGCCGTGGATCAGAACTGGAAGAAAAGAAGATGGAGTAACATCATACGTTGAGTATCATGGGGAGAAATGTCCTAAATCTGCTTCTCTTTTTGGAAAGTATCACAAGGGACAAAATTTCCGTGATCTTGGATTCCAAATTTGCAAAAATGGCAAAGTCAAATTCTTGGGATCGACCAGACGTTGCATTGATCGCTATTCCTTCCATGTGAAGGATGAAAAGGTCTACCTACTGATAAACTGGGTGAAACCAAGTTGGGGCAAAGGAACCGGCAAAACAACGCTCATGTTTCATATTAAGAACGGCCACAGACTTGCGCTTGAGTACGACGGCGACTGTCTATTTTCAGGCATGGCTGAGCGAGCTATAAGTCCCAGGCTTGATCCTTGGGGTAAACCAACTAAAGCTCCCAAAGATTTGATGAAATTAATCGAAGATATCAAAGTAGAAATCGAAACAACTAAATTGGAAAACTCTAAGGGAGCTCGAAACAACTTGGAGGAAAAGCATAGGAGATTTGAAATTGAAAATCGAAATGACCAAATTGGAAAATCCGAAAGGAGCTCGAAAGAAATTGGAGGAAAACCTTACGGCGTGGCGATCACCGAGACTCCTTGGAAAGGTGATGACAACTGGTGGATGTTTGAAGAGAAACAAGTAACAAAATCAAGAAAGTTGGGTGAAGGAAATTTTGGAGAAGCTTGGAAAGGAAGTTTAGCACACAAGGGTGGTGGAAAAACTGAAGTAGCCATCAAAATTCCAAAGGACAATGTCAATGAAAATGATGCTTCCAAGGAGGCCAGAGCGTTGATGAACATCGGGCAACATGAAAACATTGTGGGGTTCCTAGGCCTAGTAAACATGGGGGGCAAGCCTTGCTTTCTGCTCGAGTTTTGCTCCGGTGGCGATGTGGAGAGCATCATTCGTAAACGTCCTAAAAGTTTCACAAAAGATGCGAGTTTCGAAAGCTGTTCAGTGAAGTGAGCGGAGGATTGGCTCATCTTCACAACAGAGACATCGTCCACAGAGACATCGCTGCTCGAAATATACTTTTGAGGGGAGATGGAACGGCCGTTCTGTCCGATTATGGTCTGGCAAGACTCACGAAAAAAGGCAAATCAGGTGATGATTATTACCGAGCGGCAATTTTAAACACAGCTTGGCGTTGGACTGCACCTGAATCGTTGAGTGAACAAAAATTTACCAAAGCATCGGACATTTACATGCTAGGAGTCACCATGTGGGAGGTGTTCAATGGCAAAAAACCGCACTCCGATGTGACCAACATCTGGAAAGCCATTTCTGAGATCGTAGATGGGAAAAGGTTTCTGAAATCTCAAAATGGCATCATGGAAAAATGTTTGCGGTTCGATCCCAAAGGGCGCCCTTCAGCCATCGAAGTGATGACCCATCTGACTCCATCGTCGTATCTAGGCTGTGTCGTCCACAGAAACGCGTCGTATCTAGGCTGTGTCGTCCACAGAAACGACAACGACTAATTTTTGTCAATGTCATGTGCGTGTGCATGCGTTTTGCATGCTCACAATCACGGCCTTTCATTTAGATTTAGATTGGACAAGTAATTACAGACACGTAATATCAAAAATATATTATATATGCTACTTATTATAGACACGTAATATCATGTATGTATATATGCATATGTACATATTATACATGCTAGCATGCTATTAATATGTCTATTACACAGCTAGACAGTGACAGTTCATCACATGCATGTTGCATGTGTGATGCACACGTGAGATGTCACGTGTGACCATCACAAATGTCCTCCTTCCGAGACATTCAAAACACAGTCATGCATGTTGTCGTAGACAAACAACATTGCATGTGCCGTGAGACATGACTCATGTCCAATGTTTAGGGTTGTCCACCATGCTAGCATGTTGCATCGCTGCGCATGATGCGATTGGCGGCAATGATGCATGCGCAATGTTTGAGTTTTTGTTCTGGCGCGCGCTACACGGCTGGACGGGGGCGGGGGTGCTGAGCTGGCAGCAGTGGCATTTGCGCATGCGAAGCGCATTGCGCGTGGCGAACGAACAAAACACAATGGTGACACATGCATGGGCATGCTACCACATGCGAGGCATTGGCGGACAATGGACATAGTGTTTGTACATGACACATGTTGTTACTACATGTGTGCATTGTGTACATCATGCATGCATTGTCCACATAGTCACAATGACTATTGTAATGGTGATGCATGCTACCACATGCGAGGAATGGCGAACAATGGACACAGTGCACATCACATGTCTAGCTAGATGTTACTAGATTACATATGCATCATGTACATCATACATATATTATATTGTCCACAAAGTACATGTAGTTACTGCGCCTATTATGCGAGCGCAGAGAACACTTTAGCACTGTATGTAACTGCTAGACTGCTGCGTGCATGCGTGCGCACACATGCATGCGTAAGTGCGTTGCATTGCACTAACATGCTTTAGTGATTTGAAATGAGATTCCGCCCTGCCCTTCTTGCATGAGATGGCTCATATCTAGCGGCCTCGTTGTACGATGATTAGGCTGTCTTTCCCTCCTCCTTCTTCCCCTCTTCCTTCTTCCCCTCTTCCTTCTTTCCCTCTTCCTTCTTTCCCCCCTCCTCCTTCGCTTCGTCGGCAGTTTTCTCTGCAGCCGGCGCGTCTCCTTCCTCAAGCTCCTCGATCTTCTTTTTGCTTGGAGTCGCGTGATCAGGTTTTACAAGACCGACGACCGAACCCCGTTTTGTCAGCCTCCCTTTCTTCTCGGTAGCAGACCCGAACCGAGCCATGCGTATGGTGTTGTGGAGTGAGGGGAAGGCGCACCTATGAGCGCAGAAGATTACGACTTGATCCTCCATGGAATCACCGAACACCTATGGCAATTGACAAGGAAAGTGAAATTAGGCACAGATGGTCATCATGATGATGATGATGATGATTCCAAGTAATCCAATTTCACTGCAACCAACGACTAGCGAAGGAGAATTCACAGAATCTATTGAATAAATGCATGATAATTCGAATTAGCTCCGAGTCTTCTAGGCTCGATAGTAATCGTTCCAGGTTTCGTTTGATACCCTCCTGCCCCCCCCCCGCCCTGAATATATCCTCCTCATCGTCTTTACCTGAAGGACTCTCGATTCGATGGCAGAGAGAAAACTATCCGAATCCTTCCAATTCTCATCCTGTTGCGAACACGAATGCTCAACTAACTGCCTGCCCTCTGTGCTCATCAAGAAACAAGAAACTAATGATCCCGTGATTATGATAGCATTGGGGGACGCTTGGCACGCGGAGAAGACGACATTGTAAGATAGGACATCATCGCTTCCCCTCCTTAAACACTATAAATAGTACAACTACTGCAACGACTGATCTGACCTCCTCTAGAAGAACAGCATGGCATCCATAGAGTACCTGTTTCAAAACATTATTCATCATCATCATCAACAACAAGCACATTCTGACGAACTTCGTATGGCACGCGTGAGCTGCTAAAATATAAGGTGCATCATCACCATCATCATCTTCATCATCGTAATTCATATTCTCCTCCTCCCTACCCATCTCTCACCGAAACAAGACTGTAGATCTTCTGATCATGCGTGACGATAATGATGGGGCAGGCCGGCCGCTGCTTAGAGATGAAGCTGGAAAGTGACGAGAGAAGGAGGAGGAGGACGAATAGTTAATACACGTGAACCCATGGCAACACGCGTTCGTTTACGAAGAAACCATTAGTAGAAGACTGTCGCTTGTGCTACTTGTTCTATTGTCAAGAAACGTGCCAATTCGCTTGAAATATGTGCTTATTTATAGGATTCTACTACATATGATTTGCTGATTACCACTGCTGCCACTGCTCTACAACAACTACAACTACTACTGCTGCTACTGCTACTACTTCTACTACCAAGCCATTTCGTAGGACATGCAGAAGAAGATGATGGCATCTGTATAAACGGGGGCACGCGTAAAGCACACAAGCAACACAGGCGGATTGTGAGTAAATATATGTGCGTGCGCGCGCGCGTGTGTGTGTAAGAGAGAGAGAGAGCGAGAGAGAGGCTACAACAGCACAAAAGCTACGTCTAGAATCTACGACCAGTCTCCCCCCCTTCCTTTCACACAAGCTGCTTCTTACTCGCACTGGTGATGTTCGCAGCGGTCACGGCACTGTGAGCCATAGCATAGCGGAATCGCACCTACAAAGAGGGAGGCCGGGTGCTAGTAAGTGGGGACGTACACTACACATATATATACATATACACATATATATATATATATATATATATATATATATATATATATATGATGAGATGGAAGTGCGACTTGTTGCTACTGCTACTACTCGAGCTACTCTTACCATTCCTTCTACGTTTGGTGGGGTTTGGACCGGCGATCGCCTATACATCTTGGCAATGTCGCGGACGGAGGCCTGTTATTGGGGAAGAGGACGGCAACCAACGCGATGCGCGTGTGAGTCTCAAGTGACGGTGATGCAGGCTTGGCAATGCTCTGATATATGTCACTTTTTATTTGGTATGTGGCCCTGCGGTAGTATCTATTACCTCGGCTTCCAGGCAAATTTCCCCCATCATATTGACGGTCTCGACTGGGTATTTGCCGATCTTGGTGTGCCAAAAGCATGCGTGATATGAATGCACACACACACACACACACACACACACACACACACAAATATAATATACATATATAATTCAATCCGACAATATGATCTTTGTGTTAGTGTCCCATTATACGAACATGGGTTACGATTGATATACCGAAGACTCGCCAGAGAGCATGACCGCATCCTGAAACGAATAGAGAGGCACATCTCAATACACCCGCTGTTTCAAGATTATGAGGCCCACGAAACACACCGATGAATTCGTTTCTCTGGAGCGGTTTGAGGGACAAAGTCACCGACAGGTGATCAGTGCCGTCATCACGACTTCAACGATTCTTTTGAAGTCATGTTTTGCCGCATGTGTTTGTTGTTGTCATTATCGTCATTATTATTATTATTATTATTATTACCGTTCCATCGAAGCATGCGTTCGCCACGTCGGATACTTCTGCACGGGTGGGAGCTGCGGCGTTTGTCATAGACCTTACAGAACAGAACGATGATGATGATGATGATGATGATGATGATGAAGATCATCAAAATAATCCCCATTGCGAAGCTATCTAAATTCTGCATGCCATTTTTCGATCGAGCTCCCCCCGCCCCCATCCCCCTCTACTAGTGTTTGCGTTGTTACTCAAGCATCTGTGTAGCCGTGATGACCGACTTCCGACTTTGGTTTGCCTGTGAAAGAGACAAGAAGTGTGAAAATAAATAAATGGCCGAATGTGTTTGATGTGTATTTTATTTTAAAGGGATTAGGGAGATCAAGAAAACAGAACAATATCCGTCTTTATATTGTATCGTGTATGTGTCCACAGCAAAGCAGTATTAGCAGCGTAAATCAAATGCAAAATCACTCTGAGAAATCAGCATATTAGCTTTAGACTCGCTTGTATGCGCGTTCCCCTCTCGTAACGTAACAACTACCTTGCGGATAAGGAGTTTCTGGTAGGACGGGAGCTTTTGGAGAGAGCACTCCACTCCGAGATCTCCACGAGCCACCATGATTCCATCGGTTTCCTATGATGCGCCATTCACACACAATACGTAAAGCTGAGCTCATGCATTCCTTTTACACAGCACATACACACACACACACACACACACACACACACATATTATTCGTCTGCGACCTCAAGAATACTATCAATGGCTTCCAGAGCTTGGGGTTTCTCGATCTTGGAGATGATCTGATGCCAGAGAACACGTGCGTGGAACAAATGAGGAGGAGGGGAACAATCCATGGTTTTGAAGTAAACACGAGTCATCCCCGACACACGCACAACCTCATCACCCGCGATCAGGAAATGACACACAGAATACGCAGTGATAGCACGATCAGACCTTTGGCATGATGGCGTCCTCAGGCAACGAGGCTTCCATAAGCAGTTTCAAATCTACAATGTCCTGCGCTCGTTGAACGAAACTTTTGAGAGGGCCAGACGAGAGAAAGAAAGAAAGAAGGAAGGGAGGGGGGGAGGAGACGGCGAAGCAGAGAAAAAGGAGGAGGCGGAGGACCACATTAGACTCTAATCATTTTTCATTAGGATCTGTGAGCATCATCGATGATAGACAAGATGCAGCAGGATAACTCACCTCAGTGCCATAAAGTCTGCGATCTCTTTTGAGCAAATGTACTTGACGTCAGCCTAATTCATGATGTTATGCAATCAAATCACCTTTAACCCGCTTCATAACAGGTCAAACTGCTGCCCCTTTCCTTTGTATCCTTCACGATGTGCATGACACTCTTGTGCGGTTTTACGCATTGTCATCATCATCATCATCATCGTCATCGTCACCACGATCCGCACCTTATCTTTCTTTGTGAGAGCAGGAAGGGGAACCTCAAGCTCAGGGGTATTAATCCCCTTTCTCTCGGATACTATTCCCCCGATTAGAACCTTGGGATGGGTGACGAGTAAATCAAAAAGAGGCGGAGGATGGCTAATGATCACTTCTATATAATATATATATATATATATATATATATATATATATATATATCTGCTGCGTATTCATACTGTCAATTTTTTTTTGCGTGTTACACATTCACGAGAAAAGGGTCTTTTCTTACCTCGCATTCAAGCTCTTCGGAGGACAGTCTTTTGACAACCTGGAGATAATAATACAGCTGTTAGAAGCTTCTCACTTATGTGCTTTGCCGCTTTCATATCGCTGAGCCTCCTCCCGCGACCACGCGCGCGGACAACTGCGTGCGCACATATAAAATGTTTCTCTCTCTCTCTCTCTCTCTCTCTCTCTCTATTTATATATATATATATATATATATATATATATATTATGTATATATTCTGAATGTGCATCATTCTCGAAAACCTTTAGGACGACAGCGCCATCGTTGATTAGCACCCTGTGGCCAACCTGCTCATTGGATATGCAGCATTGCGTATTTTTAATCCAGAAAGCATTTCTATTGACTCCGCGTTCACATTAGTATCGCGTGTGCACATGTGCACGTGCCTTTGTATATATATATATATATATATATATATATATATATATGTGTGTGTGTGTGTGTGTGTGTATGCATTGAATGTAAGTTTACCGCTAGTTTTCGCACGCAAACGTGGGCATCAGGAGTTCCCGTGGTTATGGTCTGCAAAGTCGTCACTATCATTATACAGAGACGAAGGCCAAAAAGAGCGAGGTTTTACATTAGCGTTCCCAATTTTCTGATGTTCGCCAGTAACCTGAGAGTTTTGAATATCCAGCGGAAAGATGAGTTGAGATAACGTGAGATTCTTTCATTCTCTTTGGGTCTCCATACTCACCCAGGGTTCCATTTTCTCACCCAGCCGTGCTCACTCTAACTAATTCAATTAAGGCATGCTCTCACCAGTTTGATTATTTGCCCTTTCTTGATTTCGATAGGTTTATGATCTTCCAATTCACCGGTACGGAATTTTGGCCCCTGCACACACACACACACACACACACACACACACACACAATTGCTCAGGCTTGCAGGTTCCGCGCTTCCACAATCAATAAGATGACCTGTAGGTCGCAGAGAATAGCTGGGCGATACATCGTATCCTTGAGTTCCTAAAGTGAAACTTTGATCATGCAACGAAATCTCACACCCCTCGCTGTAGTAGGCGTATATATTTACATGAATATCCTCTGCGGTACCTCTTTCATCTTCTTGATGTCCTCAATCACAGGTTCCTATTTAACCATTCAAACGAGGATTTTAAAATATAAATTACTTTAAACGTGCGCAACCGATAGCGCCACCCAGGTATTATTGTTGGATTTGCAAATACCATGTTTGAGTAATCGGGCTTGGAGTGAGAGAAGTTGAGGCGAAACACGTTGACTCCGGCCTTTTTTCACGGCGATATCAAATAAGCGCAACCCCTAAAGAAGAATCAAATCTGAAGTGTAGTTCACCTTGGCAAGCTTGCATAGCATCTCGAAGCTATTAGAAGCTGGTCCGAGAGTCGCAACAATCTTCGTCTGTCGCTTTAAGTGTTGGGGGAAGCTCGGGGTCTTCAGGTCGAAGTTGAGACGAGCTGTTCGAGGCGTTGTGGCTGCTTTCATCTCGTCGGTCTTACTAGTCGGTTCGGCTTCAATTCAAATATGCCCTCGTGCTGGTTCTTAGCGCGATTCTAAAACTTTACAAATTTCGAAGTACGCACAAAAAAGGGATTCTATTCAGAAACGGCGATTGCAAACAGAGACGAAGGGATGCACGGGAGGGGTCCTCATTCAGATCATGCAAAGGAAATCTAGCCCAGAGGCAGTGCTCTTTATGAAAGTCAGTGAGGGCACAGAAAGACTACAAAGCGCTGCTTGGGCTCTGCCCGGGACCTCAAAACTCTGTTGAGAATTAGTTTCAGATCTAAAGCTAAGCTTTAGTGTTCACTGGATGATATGAAACGCTTGTCTAAAATTTAAAATCCGCGCTACGATTTTTCCACGTGCCAAAATCCCAGGCCGTCTGCTTTAATTTAGCTGAACCGAAGAATTGGGTATTTTCAGAAAGTCCTTTGCAGACCTTGTGTTAGTCGTTTCAAGCGTGCGTGTTCAGTCAGTCAGTGTTATAGGAGCTCCTCGATAAGGGAATTTTAATTTGAGCGACTGCATTTATGCAAGAAATAATTATTAAAAACCAGACCATCTCCCTGCGAAAAGAACCAAGATTTTGGAGCACATCATCTCACTTGTCGATGTAGATTTGGCGCGATATGGAATCCTCCTTGTCCTCAGCGATCAGTTCTCAGCCCATGTAACTTCCGGGATTAGACTGCGAATTAAGAAATTACAACTTGTTCAATCCTAAGCGACAAATATGGCATTAAGAAACGATTCGGATTTAGAAAAATCACCTCATCTTTATACTGACGACAACATTAATTCACAGTCGAAAGTCACCTTTTATGATTCAGCGAGCATGCGAGAAACCTAACATTGCAGACACATCTTTGATCACTTTTATTTACATCTGAGACAAGACAATCACTCAGTCTTTGAATAGAAAAGAATGTCATTTTACCAATAGTCATATACCTGAATGTGTTAGGGTTAAGACATTACCTGGGCGCCATCAAACCGAAACATGGTAACCCTAACGTATTATCCCCTCCCTCTTGCATGCCGATATTTAAAAGGAGCAATGAGAAGATCGGTTTAATTTAATGATATCCGGGGTTGGTTTGAGAGCGGCTGAGTCTTCATGTAAAGAGATAGCTTTATCAAGCTAAAAAAGATAGAGGGAGGCACCGTTGTGCCTGAATTACCTATCTCCATACAGCTATCAAATAGTAGCTGTTGCTAAATAGCGTCTTCTATTTTCGTTGGTTTAGTCGAAAACGTCAGGGAAGGATTCTAAGAGCGGCGTAAGCCGTAAAGTCGCCGAGTTAACGGCAGAGCAGAAACAGGAAATTCGCGAGGCGTTCGACCTATTCGATACAGATGGATCAGGTGATCGGTTTTCGCCACCTGCTGTGTTTACACACCCTTACCAGAAAGGGAGTTAAAGTAAAAATTATACTAAATAATTTCCCTAACCCCTAACAACAGGTAGCATTGACAAAAACGAGCTCAAGGTTGCCATGAGAGCTTTGGGTTTCGAACCCAAGAAAGAGGAGATCGCTAAGATGATCCAGGACATCGATAAGGACAATTCCGGCGAAATTGACTTTCCAGAATTCTTAGAAATGATGACAGCAAAAATGGTAAAATTTCTTTTCCTCTTAGTCCCCTATCTGCCAGATCATACTCTACCGAAACAACTTGCTTGCAGGGGGAGAGAGACTCAAAAACGGAAATTCTAAAGGCATTCCGCTTATTTGACGACGATGAAACTGGATACATTACACTAGAAAATCTGAGAAGAGTAGCGAAGGAAATTGGCGAAAACATGACGGATAAGGAACTACAAGAAATGATTGAGGAGGCGGACAGGACCAATGACGGGAAAGTCAGCGAGGATGAGTTCCTTCGTATTATGAAAAAGACTAGTCTGTATTAATAAATGTATGAGTGGAGGTTGCTGTCCTATCGATTGTTACTATGTTTGAATCTGTTAGCCAATGGCTATACAGGAAATGTGCTCACCACCACTAGGATTAAGATCTCCTGGTGGAAACCTCCCAGTATGTATGCATCAAGGTTGTCGTTAATGTTAATCGCCACTGATCTTCTGGGTCATAGGCTTGGCGAACAGGCTGCGCACACCGTTATTTATATCCTATGTGCGTATATATATATATATATATATATATATATATATTATAAATACATATGTATTTATACATACATATATATAATTAAGAAATATGTACATTTATAGTGTGTATTGTACATTAATATTACGTACGCAGCCCTTCCGTGTAATGTATTCTCGATCTGATATATTGCCATGTAACATATGTGGCAAGAACTGCTAGCTACCCTACATGCCTAGCTGCTAGCTAGCTAGCTAGGTGTAGGTGTATATATAAGCCCGAAATTCCGAAGCTAGCATCATTATTGCAGATGCATCTAGCTACTAGCTCTAGATAGATATTATAGATAGAAAGAGGCCTTCACCTAAATTGAGGGTCTATAAGCTAGTAAGGAAATACAAATTCCATTGCGGTTGCGAAGTTCGCATGGCATTTATTATTCATTACGATCACACGCATATCCGAATGATAGTCGAACATCTTGTTCGCAACTACCACAGAGTGCTAGAGTGGATCGATAGGGTGCATCGCTATATGCGTGCGTTGCGCAAGTACGTAGTTGCAGTGCTGGCTAGCCAGGCTAGCTAGCACTAGTGCAGGCTAGCAGGGCCTTCATCTATACATCGTATCGCTGCACATCCAGTTTAGCAGTGAATACACGCATATTTGTCTAAGTGTGCTGGCTAGCTGGTATGGCTTGTGATGCATTTGCTCGGCGCAAGCTTACTTCTGCTACATTCTAGCACATGTGACGGATGTAACTAATCAATTAAATTTGTTCAATGGTCATCCTTATGTAGCTTTGCAATGCAGCGTGTGCGCTAGGATTCTCTTCTCTGTGCTTGCGAATAATGCTATGTGGTGCGTATGTAATATTTTCTAGTTTTGTCTCCGTGATCTGTATAGTGGAGGCACAGCAAATTCTATAAATATACACGACGTGATTACAAAACGGCACTCGAAACCAATCCAATCTCTATGTTTTCGATGATAATTAAGGTTGCATGTATGACTCCATCCACATGAGAGCATGCCGTCCACACCCGATCAGTAGTAGCTTTTCTTATTCACTTTGTGGAAGAAGTGGCTGAGTATACAAAACGCACCGCTCGAATTTAGAACAACACCGCCAGATAGTGGAAATATGTCTATTTGCTTTACTGTCACCCGCTGTCCTATCCGTACTACGTGATTTGTTGACTTACGACCCGCACTCCATGCATTTGTAATACTCGATGTGGCCAGGATCCGGGGCGCGCGAGATGATGGCTGAATGAAGACAGTCAAGCAATTTGGAAGAAGCAAAAGGGGTGCGCATATGGAGGGTTGAGGAGAGAGAGGGGGGCTGGAGCTCAGAGCTACAACAAAACAGTACAATCGGTTGAAGCAGAACGGCAGATTTACTTACTTTTCAGCATCTTCCGCACAACCTTGCATTCAGGACATTTCACTTTGTGGAAGGGCTTGTTGTCATTCTGCACACACCCATATATTATATATATATATATATATATATATATATATATATTTACATGTTAGTATGCGAATACACAGACGCAGCAGACACACACACACACACACACACACACACACAGTGGGTAAGAGAGAGAGAGAGAGAGAGAGAGAGAGAGAGAGAGAAAGACCAAAGCACACCGCGCGCAGTAACCAGACGTCGATATGCATTCATGATGTCACAAACTCTTATTAAAAATGCATCGAAGGATCCCCTCTCACAAGCTTCTGAGAGTCGTCGCTGAAGGTCACCAGTAACACTCGCAGATACTGCAATTTTGCTAAAATGCATGCTTCTAGCCTCTCCGCCTCTCGCTCTCTCGCCATCGTCCTACCTCAAGATCCATGTCGTAGACGAATGGATGTCGCGCTGCCACACCCTCGTTCCACCTTATTAGCAAGGAGAATACGGAAAATAAGTCACAGCGCATTATGTACGGTAACAACAACTACATGAAGCATTTTCCCGCCTCCTTGTTTGTGCGTATATATATGCCCCCCCCTTCTCTCTCTCTCTCTCTCCAAATATTATATATATATATATATATATATATATATATTATATGAATATTGAGCGCGCGCGCGTGTGTGTGTGTGTGTGTGTGGGTGTGGGTGTGTATGCGTTTGCTTGCGAGCTTCCTGATGCTTTGTGAAGTTAAGCACATCACGAATGCGGCATGAAATTGTTAAAAAACGAACAAACGCTGGAAGCAAGGCACACTGCTCGCAGCTGCGGCGAGAAGCTTCGTTTCACCTTAGATGAGCGCGATGATCCTAAAAACACAACAAAGTACGACACAACTTCAAAATTCGTACGCGACCGGACATACATAAACTACAATGCCATGCAGATGGGCTATTCCGCAGCTGCTAGCTGTTGGAGAACTCATCATCCTTTCTGGCAAAAAGAAGCTATTTTAAGTGTTCGGATGCAGATTGTTTGTTTGTTTGTTTGTTTGTTGTTTCTGCCATGTTTCGCGACGTTGCAAGCTAAGCTCACCTCGGGTACTCCTGTAGGCATTTGCTGCCAACCGAAGCTCATAGTTGTCCTATTATCAGGATTGCTGATGTAGTACCTGCGAGGAGAGGGAGCACCGGTTCAAAATGAGCAGCGAGCAGCAACGAAGAGTGGGGATTTTCTCGTATCCTTTCACACATCCATTCGCATACCTATAGCTGCATTTCTTTCTCGGGCAAAACCAGGAGAATCTATACTCTCCACCTGTGAGAGACGATACGACACACACACACACACACACACACACACACACACACAAAGAGAGAGACAAAGACAGAGGGCGAGAGGGAGAGAAAACGGATACGTGTTAAACACCATGATCATTATAACCCTTTACAGGGACGCTATTTGATGTGTCGCGTACGGGTGGTATCGTTGCAGTGAATGTCCAGAATCAAGCCTGACAAGAACATGCAATATTCGTTTGCACGACAACAATTAGAGTCACTCTTGAAGAAGACGAATGAGCGCTTGTTTAGGACAAAGGCGTTTTCTTTTCTAACCGTGGACGGGACACGCATGGAGCTTCGAGATCCCCGCTATACTCTTAGAGTAGTTGACCTGTCATCATTTCGGGATTATGGCATCAGGCTACCCACATCTTACTCCATTTGAAATGTTTTTGTAGGGCACATCCAATGCAGGAAATATGGCATGGTTTCATACGCATCTAGGCATCGAATGATATCAAACGGATTATCCCCACATTTTCCCCTTAGCAACTTCTTTGCAAGTATACTTTCGCAGGGGCCGCATAGATCGGGTGCACACACACACACACACACACACACACACACATACACCAAAGCACAGGATACATGTACACGCAAAAGTGTAGCTTAATGACCGTTTTTGTGAATCTCTTGTGCCATGCCTAACAACATCGTGAAGCGTTAATACACACACGCACGCACACACACACACACACACACACACACATACACACACGCGCGCGCGCGCGCATTAACATATATGCATACCTATATAATTACAAGTTGATCAGAATCTTCTATTATTGGGTTGGATATTCGTGCGCGGAAAAGGCGCGGTATGTGTATTTGTATGCGTATGTGTATACGTGTTTGTGTTTGTGTTTGTGTTTGTGTTTGTGTTTGTGTTGTGTGTGTGTGTGTGTGTGTGTGTGTACGTGCGCCATCACACATGTATTTTCTCGATCCAATTATTAGGACCATCTTTGAGGTATATGCAATATCTACCACTTGCTCCAGCCTCTTCCTCTTCAGCTTCGTTTTTAGCAACTTCTCTTGTAGCGGCATTTTACCTAAAAAAGGATGCACGATCGAAAGATGCAATGCACGCACTCACCCATCTGCACACCCTGTTCTCCCTCTCGCACCCATCGATTTCGATGTCACAAATACGTGGGTATCGTGCACGTGTGCGCACGCGGCGCGTCACAACTTCAATTCGCGGCATCGGCAAGCACGGAGGCACACCTGCCCGCCATTCTTCTTCCGTCCACCAAAACCAATCCGGCCGCGTTAATTCCTGGAAATCAATGTTGATCGACACCATGACTACAACGACGCGCGCGTTGCTGGCACGCGCGTGTGCACGTGTAAATCTAGACATATTCTAGAGGCAAGCGCTGCTCTACCTCATGCTCTTGCTGCCATCCAGGAAATGTGTCAGGGATCTTTTTGGTCCGCACGTATCCTTCGCACGTCCACTGCAGTAACACGTGAGGGGGAGGGGGGCAAGATTGCTAGTTAGGAGAGGGCTCGGGGAGGCGAAGATTGCTTTCGCGCGTGCATACGTGCGCCTTCGTATGTCTGCGTGCGAGTCCACGTGTTGATGGTATGGATGGTTTCAAGTTGGAGCAGTGCTTCTATTTCTTGGAATAGCTTGCGAATTGACGGACCCTCGATCGATCCAACGTGAGCTCTTCAAACGCACCGAATCCCTGGGAGGGGGGGGGGGGAAAGGGTGCATAACATTTTAAATTCTAGCCATCGTGAGCACACTCAAATCTTATTCACTGAAACATCATTGTGTTACTACCACCACCACTACTCCTAATACTACTACCACTACTACTACTACTACTACCACAACTTCTACTTGTACGATAACTATTGTTATTGTTACTACCTCCGTGTCGTTCAGGTAGCGTGCATTGTCACTTAGCACGAATGTCATGTTAGTTATTACACACGTATCTCTCTCCCTCTCTCTCTCTCTCTGTATATATATATATATATATATATATATATATCTTATGTATTCGTCGGCATATACTGCTCATAGGCAGACAGGCACACGCGCATACGCGCGCTCGTGCTACTTGCCATCGTAATCATTATGTAGTATTCGCAAGTCGCCACCATTGCATATCATTACTTATCCCACACGGCCAAGTTGCCGAACTTCTCGTCGCTGTACACAAACTGCAAGCCCTTCTTGTAGAGCGCGCCTAAGCAGTACCAACACCACCACCAGCAGCGGTAGTAGCAGCAGCAGCCCCACGGACAATGATGATGATGATGGTGTTGATGATGATGGTGATGATAGTGGTGGCGATGGTGAGGAAGGATAAAGCAGGATGTCACCAAAAATAGAATTAAAAATTATTATCGAGGAGGGAGAGGAGGGCTGGGTTGTTGCCATACGTACCATCTCCCTCATCTGGGAGTTTAAAGTTTAATAATTCGAGCTCTCTTTTGCTGTGAGTTTGTACAACAACAACAACAATAAGAAGCACATAATCACAAACACACACACACACACACACACACACACACACATACAAAAAAAAATACAAACACGCGCAGAACGCGCATCATTTCCATGCATATATACACGTGGAATTAAACGTTTGCTTCTTTAGATGGCATTTTCAAAGGACGATCAATATCTCAGCACAGCGCCTACCTGGCGAACGTTTTGTTTATGTCGATATCGTCAAGACTAGGGGGGGGGGGGGGGGTGCCGAGCTTCCGATTTCCCCGCCATTGATAGCGATTAACTAAGAAAACGTGGTGGCGCAGTAATTAATGGTAGATGCTGCTGCTGATGATGATGATGACAATGACGGCGTAGATCAAGGATACTGAGAAGACTAATGGCAGCATAGAAATCGTACTCATAAGACATATTTTAGCAGTCGATGAGCGGTGTAAGACTCAATTGTGATGAATGCCCTCAGCAGCGCAGCACAAATGCACAAAGAAACCACCAAGCAACCAAAGAAATGACACCCCCTCTACCACTGCGACGTTTACTACGACTGCTACTGCTACTACTACTTCTACTACTACTACTACTACTACTACTTACCAATATCAGGTATCATGTATCGATCATCCTCCTCGTGCCTTTCTAGCGCCTCTCTCATATCTGCAATTGTGACTAAATTAGTGCTTCATATATATATGCATAGTCGTTCAGCATTTGATTGGACATATATACATACATATATACATACACGCATACATTTTCTCTCTCTCTCTCTCTCTCTCTCTCTCTCTCTTTGACCATCCCCTCATTTAATTTACATGATCCTTGCGGGAAAGCCTGTACAGACTCGTCATCGGGATATTTCGGTCTGGCATTGCATGTAGCCAACGAAGGCAGGTCAATTTAACGAGAAAACCATGGCGAATACCCAATATATCATTCAATGGACACACACCACAAAGAGAAAGAGAGAGAGGGAGATAGAGAGAGAGAATATATAATAATACCCTCGAACCCACGATAGACTCATATTTCGCTTATAGGAGCTTTCCGGTCTTCCGCGCCGTACTGTAAGCATACCAAGAATCATTGAGTATTAATTAAATAAATAAATACATAAATGACACTGAACAGGCAAACGCGCAGTTGCGTCGATCATGGATAGACAACGGAAAGCACTTGTTCATTCTACGCAACAGCACCAAGTTTGCCCTTCTCAGAAAGCTTCCCTCCTCCCCATATTGGCTTTTTCCTCGAAGGCCCAGTTGTGTTGGCTTGCAGTTCCTTGAACCATCCAGCACTCCAGAGCTGCCGCATCTTTCGCCATAGCGGGTCGTCGTACATGTTGTGCGCGCGTGCCCGGACATTTGACTCTTGATCCACATCCATGTCAGCTACAGAGCGAATGTCACAGAGGCTGTCGTCACTGCGCGTGTGTGGCATCCCTGAAGTAATGGTAGATGGATTTTTGGGTTGAAAATTGCAAGGCATGGACGAACAGCGTGCAGTAGTTTGTTCTTTGCGAACATATTCGCTGGCATGCAGGAGATTCGGCAACCTAAGAGACCGTGGGAGGATGGGCGAGAAGGCCAAAGGGACACGGTGAATAGTCCGCACAACGCGCATAACCGGAAACAGCATCTCAGCGCGTCGCTCCTTGAACCTTTGGATTTAGTCGCAGATGCGTTTACCGACCCGATGGATGAATACACAAACGTTTTACCATTAAATATGAAGCCTCGCACGGTCTCTGGATGCTCCCCCCCGAAGCGTTGAAATCGAGCGGGAGTGGGATCGAGAAAGGGCAGGGTTGTGATGGGCAGCGAGGAGGGGGACGGGAACCCTGATGTTTCCGAAGAGCCGTGTCCGAGCCGATTCAGGTTTGTCAAAAAGGCGTCGGCAATCTATCTAAGAATTACAAATTCGAGTACCATGTTTCCATTCATTTCGGCGACAAGGCATTGACGTTGTCTCTCAGGCTACAAACTCGTCAATCACGAACTCAGGCAGCGACATGCGAAGATCATTTGCGACAAGGAATATAATCGATCTTTGTCGCCAAAAGGAAGGCATTTCGCCTCTAATTCAACGACGATTGCCAGACATTCAAACCATTTGAATGGTGGACGTCACAGGCAGCATTGCCTTGTCTAGTTTTCTACGTCAAGCACTTGTTCGTTGGTTGCCTCCAAAAGGGGTGCACGATGACAATCGGAACAGCAGCAGTAACAAAACGATGAAACAATGACAACACCATCACCTGTCACACTGCAGGAACCATCGCTTGTTGAGTTGCAAGACTCAGGCTGGCAGGCTGCACAGCACGACCAGCACGTGCCAACGTCAACAACGACATGAACGTGCACCTTCAACGCTTCTGGCTTCTCGCCTTTGGGTTCAGCTTGTGTTCTGACAGCGTCTTCACCACGTCCAACTTGCCACTTCCAGCTGGCCAGGCGCCGATGTCGAGCGGGCAAGGCAGTGAAACCTCCTTCTCTGGTTCTGTCAAGTGCTCGTGCTCGTGCTCGTCCGCCAGTTCAAGCACATGCACAAAGTGAAGACGACTCCAATTGTTGCTTCTCTCAGCCATGCCATCACGCCATCACGCGCGCGCGTCATCGATCATCAAGTTGGCATCATGCAATGATGCAATGATGAGCACTGATGCGATGAATTGAATGTTTCGCCTGGAGATTCTCATGTGCGAGTCACACGTGCAGCAACTTGCCTCACTTTTCCCGTGAGAACGCAAGTCTTCACGTTTCCACTTCGCACGTGTGTGCTGGTGCACACGTGAGACGAAGTGCAGGTTGTCACCAGTGCAAGGTGTTCTGCAAGGTGTTTTCTCCAATCCATACAGATCTAGAGATGCACGCTGGATGCTGCACAGCTGCACAAATCCCAAAATGAATTGCACACACAGAACAATGATTTTACTTTCTGACGTTTCGCCGACGGCAAGTAAATCAAATGCGATTGCTCAATTGACACCTTTTCACGTGCAACTGGGTCGAAAACAGAATTTTTGGTGCCATGGGACTAGCTACCTAGACTGTCCTGGCTAGCTGGGCACTGTGTACAATTAAATGGTGCAGAAAATACAGTTTCATGATGTTGCAAAATTTTCACAGTGTTCACTAAACATGCACTACCCGACTGACGTGTTGGCACAGTTCTCATGAGTTGTCTTCACACTAGTCCTTTTTGAATTGAAGGATGTCGAGCCTGACACGTTCTCTTTGTTTTCCATTTCTGCCTTTCATCATTTTCACGCCAGTGATGATGACATCTACAACATCTCCGATGGAAATAATTTCGTGTATGCCCATGTCTTCATTAGAAATCGAAACATTTTTTTCGGCCCACTTACGAATGACCCACGCAGGGATTAAGCCTGTGTAATTTTTTGTGGTTTTGTCACTGCTTTTGCATTCAAAGTCAACCAATGCTCCAAATTCTGCAACAAGTTTAATTGTAGCATCTTCAAAGATCATGCCACTCTTCAACTGGATGGTGTTATTTCGTCTTCTATTTCTTCTCTTTCTTCCTCGATGAACTTCCCATTCACCATTGTTGGTTTCTTGTTCCCTTTCATCAAGATCCTCCCTCTTGCTTCCTCCGTTTGTTGACTGATCAGCTTTTGAATCAACTGGGATGGAAGATGGGACTGAGTCTTTCGATGAAGTCAATTCGATTGAAGTAGATTTATTTTGAGAAACGATGACTCCATTCTTTCGACCGATACTATTTTTGGCCTCTTGTGCGGTTAGAATAGCTGCAGTGACATGAATAATTTCTTCCTCCTCGCCTCGGTGTTCCCTAAGACTGTCCTTTTCGTTTTCCCCACATTCAAAATTCAGTACCGAATCGTGAGTCACAAAGGTAGACGGTGTGTCCCAAGTTGTCTCCCCGGTGTGGGGATTGTAAAAATATGCAACACAGGAGTTTGGATCAATGTACCTGCAAAAAGACTTTGATCAGATGTTTTGTGCAGTTGACAATCTGAGCATGGTGATTTGTAGTTGCAACTGTGAACAGGTAAACCAAGTTGGTCACACTTTATCCATTCCGTCTCCAGTACATCGCGAGCCGAAACCTTAGCCGCATCTCTCTTTTTGATTTTTACCAACAGGTAGAGGCTGCCCTCGTCATCAGAGCAGACAGTCGCCATCGTGTCAATCTTTGTGCACATTCCACGAACTAGACTGCGTTGGTTTTGGGTCTACGCCTTGAATATTGTCATGACGCAACATTAAGAACGACGCAGATTCATGAAAACCCTGATGCATTCAAGCAATTTGGGAGATGATCCCCATGGGCATTTGCTTTTTTATCTTCTCTGTCGATGATTCGCATGTCGCGATGGTGAAATATAGGGTGAAATGCGCTTCATGTGCAATTGCCTCATTGCTTCTATCTTATCTTCAGAGATTTTTGACAATCCCCTCCCCTATGCGTCCCCAGCTGGGCCCAGGCGTCTCCTACAGAGAGGCGTAATGCGCCAAAAAACCTTGAACTTTCACACGTGAACGTAGATGAAGACTTAGAGATTAGAGATCGCACACATAATGCGGGCGCACACATGCACAATGACACATGGGTAAAAAATTAGAACAATTGACACATTCTTGCCCCGATCGATTCAATCAGTAAACTCTTTATTTTGTAAGCCATTAACTGTAATTTCGATGAGTGGCGATACGTGCTATGCTACCTTATATGTATTGATTTTTCGCAGTGACAGACCAACCTCGTCGAAGGCAAGAAATAATCTTGATGTTCCATTGCTGCCAGAAGAGAAACAAAGTGTAAAACCTAACAGTCCTGAAGGATTTGAAATGGATGTAAGGTCCGCTTCAACCGGCAAGGAGGTTTCTGCTTATTCAAATTCTCCTCTAATAATACATGGTTGAATTATATTGGCTTATGATACGGTACAAAAGCCGATGAGCCTCCCAGAATACATGACTTTAAACCTGGAAGACGACATACACACTACGGTGATGCTCTTCAGCAAATTTTGAACGAAATCTCTAGGCAACTATTTGACTAGGTTATGAGTCATTTATTTTGCAAAGGACATAAAACCACCATACGGAGATAGTTGGGACGATGTGTCTATTGAGGGTAATAGGATGAATTACATCATCGATTGGAATAAATAGAGAATGTTTCTATAGATCGGTGCCAAATAGCAGCTGTGCTCATAGACGATGGGATTCACAGCAGAGATATCCACCATTCTTGCGATCTTAAATCGATTCAGGTAAGTATACACAATTTTGGTCTAATTCTCAGCAATGCTTTGAACAAATTTCAATCATTTGTCCATAGATGTATAGAATAACAAATCATCGTTGGTGGCGCCGAAGCATTGTGATGGTGGCATTAGTCAATCTTTGCCTAGCTTTCTTCGAAGGCCCTTGTGTGAACACGCCTTGCGCCCCGAATTCGCTTTTGCTAACTATTGAATCCGTGTGCCTATTGGTCTACACGATTGATACAACAATTGAAATATGTGCGCGGGGCTCAAATCACTTCTTTAAATCTGGATGGAATAAAGCCAAAGTAGTCTCAAAGGAAATTTTATTTAACCGATTTTTGGAACTCGATGTCAAGATAATTAAATCACAAACAGATTCCTTTTATTCTTTTCTCATGGATATGGATTTTTGTGCCTCATTCTCTACGAATTCAAAGGTATTGAGTACTTGATGCCGTCAATGTACACCATTAATTTTTATTGCTCTATATTTTCTAGGATGATAAGACCATTCTTCATGCTAGCCTATGCTCATAACCTACGTATGGTCATGAATAGCATGTTTAAGGTGAGCATACTTATATAGAATGCAATCCATTATTTTGTCATGTAATATCGGAATGAATGAATAATACTGAATCAACATCAGGGAATGGCAGCAGTGACCTATATTGGAACTTTACTTCTGTTTCACCTCATAATATTTGCCATAATTGGCACGAAGGTTACTCAGCTTTAATGCTTTAATATATTAAGCAGTAACAAGTGTGATCCATTCTCCAATTAAGATTCTCATTATTTCCAGTTCTTTGCGAAAGTCTCTCCGACTGAATTTGGCACTTTTTACCGGTCCTGTATTAGCTTATTTACCCTACTGACCACGGTAATCGCTCCAAAGGTTGATATTATCAAGCCTTTGTAGTAACTAGTAAAAATTTGATTCAGGCAAACTACCCAAATGTGATGCTGAATGCAATGGATTCTTCGCTTTTTAATGTTATTTTCTTCATCGTGTTTCTGGTAAAGTCTAGATTCTCATGATGTCCTCTGGTTAGACATTTGTCATTCATACAAAAGGTGGTTGGTTTGTTCATTTTCTTAAATCTGGCTCTGGCTACAGTATTCAACTCTTACAAGGAACGAATTGAACACGACCTTCTGGTAAATCAGTCTCATTTTTTCGCTCTAATATTCGAGTTAATATGAATCTGGTTGTAATCAGGTGCATAAAAACCGAGCGAAAATAGCGTTTCAGGCAGCCTTTAAATTGTGCGATCCAGAAGGAACAGGCGCAGTTGAAAAGCAGATCTTTGTTCTTGTTTTCAAATATCTTAGACCAAGTGAGATGAACATATATTTAAAGTTTAGTATATGAATAACGAAAGATGCAAAACGGTAGATCTGTCAGAAGAAGAATTGGAAGCACTCTTCAGCATCGCAGACATGTATGGTCTAGTTCCAAACAATAAACGAGAATTTCGAAGCTTAGTTGCTGTTGGGTAGGGATAGAACAAACAAGATCGAGCATGAAAACTTCGGTGTCGTTGTGGTTCTTTACAACATCATTTTTACGGTAAGCCGCTATATTCCTATCGACAAGCTGCATTATTTGGCATTGATTCGACATCAATCATTACAGAAAAAAAGGTTTCGTATCGAAGCTCGCAGAGAAAATAAATGGTGGTAGGTCTTCTGAAGGAATCATTTTCAATGTTAACGAAAATAAATCAAATGCGATAGGTATTTGAGATGGTTGCAGCTTCAAGACCAGTTGCGGTAATAGCATTCCTGGCACAATATTCGGTCATTAAAGGATCTACCTGCATAGGATGATATTGACCTTCAAGCTTCCGTTTACAAATCTTTTAGCTGCGGAAACATTCATCGATGTTAGTGTCGTCATTAACTTGGTAACTGATATAAAAAGGCAACTCTTTATTTTTAAAGAAAACATTTATTCTATACCCATTAGTATTCAGCCATTAATTTGTTTGTTTAGATTTTGTTGATAGCTACCGATTACGTTGACAGGTATATTTCTTTAATAAAACTTATGGTATGCATCAATTTAATTAAACAAATACTATCAGAAATTATAGAGAAAATATCTACGTTTTCTTGAACACAATTCTCGTAATACACAGTCTCGAAATGGTATTCGCTGCACTTTGGTATATATTATTATCAATCGCATCTAATTCATTTTGCTTTACAGAGTGCTGTCCTTCTAACGAATTACAAGAAGTTTTTCTACGAGCTTTTTAATGTATTGGACTTGATTGTTCTTATCGGTATTTGGAAAAAAGTAGGCAAGATAAGGGTGCAGGATTAATTAATTATTTGAAACACACTATAGTCGCGTTGCTAGAGTGGATAATCGAAGGACAGGGAGGAGATTTAGTAGCCCTCAGATCGGTAACAATACACCATTCTAGGAAGATATCAATTTACACATCATGCCGTATGCTGTATAATATGGATCCGTCTGTTACGCTTACTTCGGCACAACGAAGGGTTTGACCTACTGTTTCAAGCAATGGTGAGATCTGCACCAGTACTAATGGCGTTATTCTGCGTACTTCTTCAAATTATGTAATTCAGTAGTGAACTGACTGCAGATTATTTTGTAGTAAGAAAGTTATCTTTCTCTACAGGTATTTTTTTGCGGTTGTTGGAATGGATCTATTGCAAGGTGGAAATATTCGCTACTAGTGCTCACTAGTTTGTGGTAAATAATAGAATGTACCCAGGAAAATTAACCCGAGAAAATGTACCTCAAGACTTGGACTATCATACCCAGAATTATTACGGTTTTACTGCTAAATTACAAGTTAGAGGCGAGTGTCTTATCGTTCCTATTTTGCAGGACTTAACTATGACTCTCTAGTAAATGGACTCATTGTGCAATTTAATTTACTCGGTTGAATATGTTAATATATTTTATGGCTTTTTTTCTTATGTTAATTTCATTCCAATACTGCAGTGGTCAATAACTGGTTCATTGTCGCTGATGCTGCGTGTCGTGTTACGAACGAGGGGATGAGAGCCTTTTTCATAATCTTTTATATAGTCGGTAAGTACCAAAATACTTCGACTTAATCATTGGATGAACTATAGTTCTCAGGAGTGTTGGTTGCTTTGAACGTCATCACGGCCTTTGTTCTCGATACAGTAATGTTTATGCGAAATTATCCAAATAAGAAGGTTAAATGCGTATTATTTGTCATTCAATGATTATTTTAACTGATTGAAATTATGGATCACCTTTCAAGGGGCAACATGAAATGTTGATTCAGAGGGTAAATTTTTGAATATGTTTTTGGTTATACTTTGACTATTCATCCAACATGTTTTCCAAAAAATTGATAAAGGTTGAGAAGATTTGTGAAGATATTGCCAAACTTGATGGTTATAACATTAAAGTGCGACGGCAACAAGGCATGGTGAGTATTTATGACGCTATTGTTCCGATACTGGGAGAAGATATTTAAATTCGTAACTTGAGGATTTAGTTTTGGGAGAAATGTCAAGTGATTCAAGGTATGCGATACTTCGACATTTAGTAGTAGTAGTAGCACTGTTAAGTAATGAAGCGGGATGTACGTAGGAAACAGGATTTACATGTCCTTGAGGGATCTACAGCGCTTAAGAGTTGTTTTAAGTCTATAGACCAGAGAAAAACAAACTCAGTGCGTGTCAGGGAAAGCTCAGAGTAAAGCTGTACTTTAATTTGAACATCTTCAATATTCACACGAAAGATTACATAAAATTAAATGAAATTGGAAACTATATAACGTTACTGTGTAGGACTTTGCCAATGCCACACGAAGATCAAAAAGACTGGAATAGGTAGTTGATTGCACCGCTAG
Source organism: Bigelowiella natans CCMP2755 (assembly GCA_000320545.1). NCBI lineage: Eukaryota > Cercozoa > Chlorarachniophyceae > Bigelowiella > Bigelowiella natans. The sequence continues at coordinate 37,783 of ADNK01002379.1, forward strand.
TCTCCATTAGAAATTATTTACAGCTTCCTTAGGGTCTTTTATGTGTAATTTTAGATCGCGCAGAACAACTCTGATGAAACTTGCAAAAATGTACAGAGGATCGACATCCAATAGTTACTGTGTGATCTCGTCCACACCAAAATCAAATGGTGTTTCACCACAGACGGAATCAAAACACAGTTAATGTGATGCGTGTTGAATGATCGATGTACAAAAAAAAGAAAGTGTTAACATGTTCTAAAATTGCTTGTTGCGCTAGCTTGGCTACATCTGGGCATGACTAGACAAAGCGCGACGTGCCTGCAGATCAGCAGATCAGCATGAAGGCATACGAGTGCATTTTCATTCCGATCATCATGTGTGCCTATTGTGCATCAATAATTTTAAGTACTGCCCACATAGTGAAATGTTCATGTGCCACAAAACAAGACAAAACAAGCATTTCACAACCTTGTAGTAACTAAGCATGTTTTGATTAACTTCATTCTTCAATATCATCACTTTTCCATTGTCAACGTCTAGATCTAGAGATGTCTTTCACCTGCTGCTAGTGGATCAAGCAGCGAGAATCACATTCGCTGATGGAGTTGAATTCAACAAATCCACATGCACCTAATGACATAGCATATTTTCTAACAATAAACGATGGGAAAAGTGTAGGCAGTGAACGATACTGCTCATCTGATGGGATATATGTGAAGAACAACATAGACTATGATTCTCAGTATAAACTAAGCCAAAATGTTAAATGTCATCAGTTACTAATGTCTAACCTTCTCGTCCCATCTCGATAATATCTTCCCGTTGTTGGGATCTTTAATAGTTGTAACGGTGATAATGTGAAAAATACGGAAAGCACATCTAACGATATTCAAGTGATCAAGTACCTATCATAGCTACTAGCAAACCACGATGGCTTGTCGCGCACAACACTGCCCCCCCCTCCTTGCCGTGTCCAGAATTGTCCAGTGCCGTAAGACCCCATGGAGAGAATCTAAGGAAGAAATAGCTCGTTGATATTGAAGGTTGAAGGACGTGTTTGCTAAGCACGTGCGCAAGCATATCATGCTCGCATACCCTGTTGTCGTGTAAGTAAACACCTCGTAGCTTGTATCCATCGACGAAGGTTTAAGGCCAACAATTCAAGGTAAGAGAAGGGGAGGAATGTGCACAGAAACAAAGCATCAAATCTTTCTCAGTGATCGTTTATTGGACGATGACTTTTTCATCATTCGATACCCATATAGTCGTTAGTTAAAAGCGTATTGATTAATATATAAGCTACAAATTTGGACATGTATGGCGGAGAAAGCATCTCCTTCACGAAAATATACGATCGTTACTGCTGATTGTGAGATATTCGTTTATGAGCAGTTGGAAGTGACTTTCATTCTAATGCTAATGCTACTGCTACTATACTACTACTACTACTACTACTACTACTACCACCTCTGTTTCCCCAGCCTTTTCCAGTTTTTCAACACGTCACGCGTGGGAATCTTTACGATGCATCGTTGCGGGTTGTCTGCCATACGATCACATATTTTAGAATTGAGCTCATGCCCTTCTCCTCTCCCTCTCCTCCTCCTCTTCTTTCTACTACTACTACTACTACTACTACTACTACAACTACTAGAACTACTGCCCTTCCTCCTCCTCCTATTGCTGCTCCAACAACCTGGAGATGCTGCAGTTTCACCGATAGCTGCTGCCATCTCTTTGGTGAGAAAGGAGGTGACAAACATGAAGTCTCCGATAAATGCTATGGCAGAAGGTCGGTTCAGGAGTGGGTAGATGTCATCAGCGGTTTTCTTATCGTCATCGTGGCCATCCCTCCTTGTTCCGGCAAGGCTTGAAACCCACACCAGCCCTGAGGAAAAGAGCGATTTGAGTCCGCAAAACGTCTCGCCTCTGCTACACGTGATGATGGAGTGAATGTGGCGAGAACACAGCGCGTCCAGCTCTTTTGTTTGCAGCACGGCAGAGGGCCACGCCGCGAAGGTCATCTATGCTTTTTGTCGGAAGATAAGGTTGCTACCTGTTGGATTTGGTGTCGGGATGCAATAGTTACCGTGTCGAGATTGCTCTTCATGCGCGGCGATGAATAAACGGCCCTGTGTTGTGCAATTGCCATCAATGTTATCAGAGATATGCTGCCTGCAAGAGCGCTAGAAGCGGCATACTGGAAGTAAGAGGGATTATGAGGCTAGGATTGATGATCTTGTAATCACCCAACAACCCCCCCCCCCCCCCCCTATGAATCTCGTAGATATTTTACACCAAAAAACAACTTTCTACTAAAGGTCTTCTTGGCACTGAATGGCGAAAATCTGTCGCCGGCCTGCAGTAACTCGAAATGTGCACAATAGTGCGTATTTGCTTTATTTTTCATAAATGCATATTGAAGGTTTGTAGTTGTTACGTCATGCCCAATTATGTTCCACGGGGAAAGTATCTCAGGCAAAGACATCGCTGGTACGCGGCTTTTTGCCCACACGTGACCGCCATTGCCGTCGCCACTCCGATCAAACCTCAGGATGTGACCCAAATAGGCACTGACAGCCAACACCGTGTGAGCAGCAATCATCATCATCGTCGTCGTGAATCATCCATCTTCACAAATTCGTTGTACCATCGTCGTTGTGCGCATTAACATATTACTGTCTATTTATTATTATTATTATTATTATTATTATTATCATTATTATTATTATTATTATTATTATTATTATTATTTTTACCAGCAGCATCTTCTCAACCCTCGTAGTTGTGTTAATGATAATTCGATAAGGTATCTACAACAAGATCAATTACTACTACTACTACTACTACTACTACTACGTAATGCACATTGATCAACGCCATACCAAGCCACCCAGAGGCTACTGCCATCTTGTGAAATGTGAAGGCCCTCCGTGCATTTAATCTCCTCGTCGGTTATCTTCGAGTGTGAGTGCCAGGCAGCACAGCGACAAATGGGGGGGGGGGTAGCGACATGTTCGATGGTGAAAGGAAAGAGACCAAGAAAGACCACGTAGCAACAAAGAAGAATCAATCGCCGATAATAATATACACAAGTTTCTCCTCAAGTAGTTTTCTACACAATACTGTTCAGACAGGCTCAGAGATTCTTCTCCTACCGTATATGCGTATTCAAACGTCTGGAGCTCTGCACTCCATCGCATAACCACGACCCCCCACACTTTATACTGATAAAGAGAGATGGGAGAGCAGGGGGGGGAAGGGCACATAGCCTCCATAAAGTCAGCGAATTGCTGCTGTCAAGGTCATCATTATTGCATGCTTTCGAAACTGAAAAAGACACGACAGGTCTCAACCAATCAGACTGAAAAGCAGACATTTCAAATCTTAACATATTTTGGAAAGTCGCTTCGTTCGCGAGGAGGGCGGGGACTCAAAGTTCACGGATTACTATATTAGCGACGATTACGCCATCAATCTTTACCTCTGATGTAGTTGCTCTTGTAAAAAGCATCGATTATTACTCTCTCTCTCTCTCTCTCTCTCTCTCCCTCCCCCCACCATCAACCACTGCTGCAAATAGTGCTAATCTTTGTGTAACAACCTGGCTCACGAATAGATATTCCCGACTCACGGCAAGACAGGTCTGACGGTTGAATGACGAAAGGCACACGCGATGGTTACATATCCTACGAATCTACATGTAGGTAGTACTAGTACAGAGCAGGATTCGAATGGCATTTTTTTTTTCCAACACCGGCCATAAGCTTGTCCCGTGCGCGTGCTCTCGGATGCGCCTTCTCTTCCCACGCTTTCGTACGAGACTGGAAGAATGATACGGGTATGTGGGTTTGACTTAAAGTGGTCATAGGAAGAAAGGTAATAGTAGTAAAAATTTTCCTTAGGAGTAATACGCAATACATTCGAAATAATAAGGTATTCCCACTGAACACCGCCCCATACGGGGTGTACATTAGTGCATTAATATCCCCCCCCCCCCCCCCCCCCCCCCTCCCTCTCTCTCTTTGCTCCAGACATACGGTGGTAATGGTGTGATTTCTGCGATCTCAGCTCCTGGGTCGTCCCAATAGCAAGTAATTAGGAAGAAGACATTGATGGGGGGGGGGGGAGGAAGAGGAGGGATTAGGAGGAAGGGAACTGTACAAATCATCGTCCTACGAACATACCTGTGACAGTAAACATCTTAACGACATTCATGCTAGACAGCGTAACCATGAGAACCTTTGGCCATTGCTGTGAATTATTATTATTGTAGGAAACATTTCCTGGTTTAATGTGCACTGGGAAGTTGTTCGTGGCGGGCTCCGAATCAGAGAGTATTAGGCGCGGAAAGTGAAGAAGAATGAAAGGGTACTATGGGTGTTCTTAGCAGCCGAAAAGAGGTAGAACATCGTAAATCGGCCAACACAATTTATCGATACGTCATCGACTCACGCTGTTGTAGTTATGCGCAGTTCTTTCACCTTGGCACGAAACATGGCCCCGCAGATTCTGTCCAAAATATAGATTGTGCATGACAAAAAGGCAATCATCGGCGAGGGGAAGCGACGCCATCACGAATCCTCAAATACCGTCTAAAGCTCTTCGCCACGAGCGGGAGCATTGTATAGCCGTCAAAGCGAGTGAGGAAAGAAAAAATCCGGGCCATAATAGACTCTGGCAACGTCGATTCAAGCGATTTTGTACTCATAGTGCGACTCTGGTCCTCCACAGCTCTCCGAAGCGCGGGTGCCTCGCCCAGCTGCACAGGAAGTGCTCTCATGATTGCTTCCGAGCCGTCTGTGTTTGTTGGTGTGTGTTGCCGTGTAAAAATGGCCTTGGGCTATTTTTTATGCTCAACATATCGTAACTATTTTCAGGAATGTCTCTTTTCGTTTTCGATTAGTGCGTTTTCAATTAGCGTCACACCGGAAAACAAGTCGCTCATCGAAATCAGGTTGATCCTGAGGCGATCATCTCGGCTCGTCGGATGAGGAACATTCTCAGAGTAGTCTAGTAGTCCCAGTGGGCGTCGTGTGCGACTTCGAAAAAGGATTCTAATAAATGCAGGCCATTTTAGGAAATAATGGTTTCAGCATGAACATAAAGAGAAGAATCGGGAATGTTTCTCCTCTCTTACGCATGAAAGCAGACCCCCGGCTCGACTCGATCAACACATTTCTCGAGATTTGCTACAACCATTATGAATACAAATACTTTCACCTGCCGTACCTGCAGCGCAACCTTCGTCTCTAGGCCCGCGCTTAAGTCCCATCTAACTCAGAGCAAACACCGTACGTCTAGAAGAAGAGGAAGACGTGGAAGGCGAGAGGGAAACCTCCTCCTCAATGCATTCTCGACCAAAGAACAAAGGAGATCCGAGAAGAAATCTAGGAAATCGGCCACCAGCATGAAACTGGATGTGGCCCCAAAAAAAAAAGAAAAGAAAAGTGATCGGGATGGTGTAATCGATAGTTCGCGTGATTTAGAAGCTATGAAGTACCACCAGCAAGCACTGAATAGGTTCCTCGTAACACCTCGACCACCAGGGATCCCAGCCGAGATCTCACCGCCCCCCAGGGTTATCACTCTCCAATGCACATTGACTGAAGGTGTTCCAGTCGATGTTCAGAAGAGAGCAGCGATGATTGTGAGGCATCGGGGGGAGTTCTCCAGAGAACCTATTCATAGTGAGACGGACAAAAGAATTAAACAATTTGTATCAGAAACCACAATGACGTGGGCGCAAGCAATCAGCCTGCGATCACAGTTCCAAAGTCAAAGAGCATTGTTCTCATTCGGAAATGTAATCAAGAATGTGTCTGCCCTCTTGAAAGCGTATTCTCAGGGATGCGGGGTCATAGAGCTTTCAAATCGATTCGACGCTCCGCCTTACCAACTGTTGCGAGCGATATTCAAGGAGAGGGGCGCTGGGAAGTCCAGCATTCGACAGGCTTTCATTTACCCGAGCGGGAAAAAATGGTCTGAATTTGATATTCATCAGATTAAGCTCGCTAAGGTATTAGACACCTGCAGTGGGCCAGATATGACCATTCAGCAGAAAAAAGCAACCGAATTTGAAGACAAGCTTAAGGAAAAATTAAAATCTTTAAGAGTCAAATTTTTAGATGAAATACAGATGCGAAGCAACTATGAAAAATCGAAGAAGGAAAATAAATCACAGAAGACGCATTTACTAACACCAGATATGCTCCTACTCGATGACGTGAGAATAAATGGGGTCCCAATCTCCTGGATAGATGCGAAGTGCTATTACATATCTCGGGACGTGAAGTCCACTTTCAGCAGAATAAAGAAAATGATTAAGAAATATCGAGAAAGATTTGGACACGGGCTCGTGGTGCTTAAAGAAGGGTTTTGCGAAAACGTTGACTGCCCTGGAGCAACTTTCATCCATGCAAATGACTTTTTTGACTTGCATGTAGCAAATGAAGCAAAAAGGGATGCAGAATGAAAGCATCATGAAAAAACAGTGATTAAATTGTTAATGGTTTAACATATCTGAACTAGAGCTAAGTAGAGAGCTTTGTAATGTTGTATATTTAGCTACATCACTATGCGCTGTCACAGATCTGCAAGTAATTTTCAGCATGCATATCTAGCAATATCTGTGCTTATGCTGCTGCGTCGACCATGGTCCGACATTCGGATATAATAATTAGGCTAGTAGGGTCTGGTTGTGCTGCACGCATCACATTAAGAGCAAAATAAGCGACCTCGCCTTGAACAGTCACGTACATTCATGTGCTGAAATTTCGACTTGTCTAGTTATGTATATAATGGCTCATGTATATGCTCATCACTGCTAGCTAACGATATGCACATTATTCATCGTTTTGATTTCCAACTGCTCCATAGCTGCGTATTTTAATAATCACGTCTAGATGTGATGGAGTGGGAATGTGCAAAGAATTTTTGTGAGTTTTTCCCCCAGACTAATGGCCAACAACTTTTCTATTTAATTGGGATTGTAAATCATAACCACGTATGGGTAGTAAGAGAACTTACTCAACGCGCCAATGCTCCTCTACAGTTAACATTATTCATTTCTGCCTTGATAATTGGTAGATCACACAACCTTAACCAATTTTATTCATGGAGTCTTGAAACTGTTCCCACTGAACTGTTTCTCCGCCATCGGCTGACCACTGCTTTAACGTTTTTTGTAAGTCCTCCTTGCTAAGTTCTCCTGCTTCAGAATTCTCTGCGCTCAATGCCGCCCATAGAGCATTCATAGCCTCCTCAGACGGATAGTCGCTCGGCTGATAAAAGAGGGTGCCATTTTCTAATCGTACTCATTGAGAAATGGGGATGTGGTAGTGAAGCAGATGTGATCGTACTACCCTAATATCGAGAAATCCAGGTCCAAGAGGGAACGAGAAACGTAATTCTGAAAAACATTTTTTTTCTGATCATAAGGCAGATGTAAAATACCAAACGTAATGCGCGATGCGCGGCAGATACATGGTGACGTCGTCATCCCACCGCACCTTTGAACTTTTTAGCGAAGTCTTCCTTCGAGATGGTTTGACTCCCTCCAAACATCGAGCTCCACTGCGGGGACATTTTGGATAAATTTGACGGTAAATAAGATTATTAAAGTGCAATTTTTGGACCTATCATCTTACCTTCGATTGTTGCGTCCTCTCTGCTAAGTCCTCGCTTTGCACCTTCGATATTTTATTAGAGCGACTCAGCTCATATACTATAATAAAACAGTGAGAATTTTTGACCTTTCTTTCTTCGTAGCAGACGATCCACTTCGGCCGAGCGGATATGTACGAGGCGAATCCATAGCCACTCGCCTAGAAGAAATGCGCTTTATCACCGACTCACACGAGGTTTTCATAAGTATCATACCGCGGTCTTCTCAACATTCTCGAGGACATATTCTTTATCTGCAAGCCTGCCAAAAATTTTGATCAACTCCGGAGTCTCCATTCCTAAAGTAGAAGGGGATCCCATATTCGCGATTAAAACTTTTCAACGACGTCGTCAGTACTCGGCATTCAACCTGCCGCGGCAAGCACTTCTCTCGTGGATGCAGAACGGCATATTCTCCCATATTGGCCTATCCCGCCTGCGTTACAGGAAGGAGTGATGACATTGATACGCAACACATAGTCGTTTATTGTCGATTATGTACAAGATGGTACCTGAACGATGCAGACCAATCCTGGCAGGGGAGAGCCTTAGCGCTGCTTGCCGTCCTGAGACTATGCTTAACAGCCCAATTGTAGAGACCAAAAGAAAATTTAGTCCAAGGAGATACGAGGTGCTTCTTCTAGGCCGAGAGCTCGAAGGCAGGGCAGGGGGCGTTGTGGCAGCCATCATGGTGGAACAAGAGACTTTCGCAAAGGTTTGAAATCTAGACTAGATATATCATCGATAAAAATTTGCCTATTTCATCGCAACTCGTCCAAATGTTCTATGGTCGAACGCCTCTCCTTGAAAACAAAAAAAATACCGGACACCACGTGACTACCGTAGGTTCTGAAAATTTTGCAACGACTTCTGGATCTGGATGTCTTTCGACAAGGAAAGAGGCAATATGTTGCTCTGCGACAAGCAGTATCTTTCTGGAAGTGCTTCAGCATCACATTCCAGAATATTTTCCTTTTTTAATCTGTGACAACAAATATTACATGTCGTAGTAAGCAAATGAGGTGAAACAAGTGGTCGGGATTGGAACACACAAATGAAGTCCTCCTCCTCATGCACTGCAGACAAGAAAGAGGTTTACGAGAGAGATGTACTGTGTTGAAGATCCTTAACCTTTAATTTGGATGCAGGTCCGTTTGATTGAGTCGACATGCGAGTTTATCGAGGCTGCAGTCCACACAATTCTGTGTATTCGTGGGGTTTATCCTCGAGGTGATCCAACAGTACCTTTCTTGTATGACTTTTCATATTTATTTGCTTTTCTGCAGTTATTTTCAAAGCAATGCAGAAATTCAATGCACCAGTGCGGATGAGTAGGCATGAAAAGTTGACTGATTACATATCGGACGTTGTTGAGGGACTCTATCAAACGATGAAGAAGGTGAGAACCACATGCCGATACAATTCAAAATCGTTAAGACTAAATTTTGACAGGGGATCGTCCACAAAGTTGAACTTTTAATCTTAAAACAAGTTGGGGATTCTCAAAAACTGGCAGAGAAATACATATTTGAGGTTCTAAACCCCAACATGTACATCATTCTGGGGTTTCTGCATCCTGTTCACATGATCGTCTTCATCATTACTCCTTTCATTTCATTATTACCCCCGCCTTTCCCGCTATAACTACTCGAATTATTTTAGATCGGTCCCGAGATCGCTCAGGCAAAATTTACAGAGAGTATACATGCTGACTTTAGAGCTTGTTTGATCCGACTACTTTCTATGGATATGGTTCGGCCGAGACAGAAAGGTGACATAACTCTCAGGAAAATGTCAGGGAAATCTTGGCATCAACAGCAAATTTGATACATTTCCACGTATACATAGGCTCGGATTTAACGTTTACCTTAAGAATGATTACTTCGGCACTTAGCGATAGTGCAGATAAGTCTTGGGTCGCAGTTGGACCACAAACCGACCCCTGGGATAGAGGCGCAGTGACGAGCAATAGAAAGACACAAAACCTCAAGATAACACCAATTCATCACATGAAAAAACCTATGTCTCTCTCCATGTATGCAATGATAAATGAAAACTAAAATGTAATATATCGCAGCGCGAGAACATGATACATCAATGACACCTGACCCCGATCCATGATGTCCATGAGTTAGCGCTCATGCTAGCATGTCTCTATATTTTCGGTGCTGCGGAGCGAGAGCACGTATATTTGTCACTTCTCCTCGCTTGTCACTTTACAGTATTGTTCACATGCTAGCATGGTTTCTGCTGCGTGCGTTACATGCAATCGATCAGCGCATCGTAATAGTCGAGGTAAAACATTGCACAAGTATAATATGCCTGCAACATCTACTAGCTAGCTAGCTATGCTCATTGCACAGCCAAAGACATGCCTAGATCTAAATATGTGCAGTAGCTAGGTAGACCAAGCTAGCAAGCGAATAATTTGATCAGCATTGCTAGCATTGCCTGAATTGCAAGATGCATGTCTAGATGTCCTCTATTAGCATGTTTACAAGTATTTAGTTTTGCAAATTTAGTGAGCGTCTAGATTTGCGACGCTTACAATTCAACATCAGCATAATAACACCGCATCAGACGGCCTATTTCACTAATTCCAACATTTCTAGATATCGCTCCGAGTTATCGATGTGATCGTGTGCGGTCTAATCTTTTGTTCAGGAAACATGCAAATTTTGTTAGACATTGCTTTAAAATGTTCTCCTCTTCATAAACAAATGCCCGATTATGAGGTCCCACGGTGTTGTGGGACAATTCATGGCACATAGAGACGAACCTATTGTTGGACACAAAATCGCAGCAAAATATTCACTTGTGAATGGTGGAAAGGAAATGGGTGAAACCAGAATGTGAGAATCAATAAGGTGCTGTGCTTGGATATCTAAAGGTAAAGATTCAAGGTGTAGCCAAGAATTGATTCGATGAGAATATTCCGCAGACCAAACAAATTGCTGCTGTTCGCATTTTTTGGAGAACTCGAAAAATCGTAAACATCATAGCTCGATGGGGGAGGGGGGGGGGGGATACTTCGAGAGAACTTCTGATTACCAAAAATTGTACGTTGCAGGATCTCCGATTTTATGGTGGTTTCGCTTAAAATAGGAGGAGTTGAAGAAAAGCTGCCCTCCTTTGTTAAAGGCGACGTTTTCTGTTCTGTCGTCATATGTTACTCTACATATCCTCTTTGCTTTCTGCAGTGGCTGACCAAACACCTCGACCCAGAGGTCCAGAATCACGTGGGAGAGAGCCTTGCAGAAGGCCAAGATCTCACGACTACCTTTGACCTTTGCAAGCCTCCGGGGGACATAAAATGGAAGGATGCTAGCATGATCGGCGTTCGATTGCCAGAGCACGAGGTCCTCTTTCGCGCCTTCGCAGCACTTAGTCTTTTCTTCCTGCAGCAGCGGATCTGCTTGAATATTAGCCTTTACCACCCCTGAGAGAGAAAAACAATGCAAAGTTATCCGAAATAGGAGGCCTCTCGGTGTCGCGGCCTTAAGCCCACAATGATTTTTTGTTCATTGACAAACAACAGCAGCAGCAACCACCACGCATACACCCACATACTACTTTGAGGCTCGTACGATGCTGGCCCCATTCCCTTGTTGTAAAAATCGAAGGCTGATAAGCTCTTCTCTCGTTGGTGGGGGCTGGAGACTGGAACATCCTCTGTGGAATAGATAATGGGTTATACACCACCACGAGCTGCTCAGCACTCCAAAACCAACTTACGCGACCACCGCCAGGAGGCTCACATGTCATGCTAGAAGGAAAAACGCGCGACGTTATATATATATATATATATATATATATATATATATAATAAGACACACGACGATAGATTGGCAGGCAGAGTATCATGCGTAATACTACGCACTTCTGGGTGAGACGCGTGCTCCCTTTACCATGGCCCTGTTTTCTACCCCGCCATTTTCCCCCATTGGAGGTGACTTCGCGCTAGGGGGGGTTGTATGTGTGAAGGTGGAGGGGACGACGGGAGCTTTCTGGGCCCTTTCCATTTCCTCTTTGGCTCGCCCGAAGAACCCCCTGCGAATGCGCTTGGAGACGCTGACAAATTGGGTTTGGCACACATGTGTGAGAATAATGTATATATTTACGAATTCAAATGCATGGTGTGAGCTTGTGTGGATATGTACATATGTACATATGTATATTATATATATATATATATATATATATATATATATTTATAAATATTATATAAGAGAGAGGGAGCGATAGAGGCTGTGTTTGTTTGCATTGTTACTGTTTCTAGCTACTACTATTGCTACTACACACCGTTTTCTGAACACCTCTGGCCTACTAGAAGCTCGTGCGCCTGCATCGATCAAACCTAGAGAATTAAAGAATTAACATCGGCGTGGAAGTTGATTCGGACAGGAAGCGCGACTTGTGGGTTAGGATTCTACGACGATATGACAGAGCAACCTCATCCAGCTCACCTTCAATGAATCTCTCAAGAACGCATGTTTGCGAACAGATGCTTTGGCCCGTCTTGGGGTCCCTGCGCTGATAAGTAGATTCGACAGTGTTGCACTTCATTCTTGGACGAGGGGGGGGGGGGGGGGGGGTCATTAGCATCCGACAAAAACAGCAATCGTTGACCTCAGTCGAGCAGTGTTCGTTGTGCATCACTAGGTACTCGTGTACTTTCTTCGTGTTCAAGAGCCTAGCGGAAGGACAACCACACACGATCATATAATTTGTCATTTTGTCGTAGTGCAACTGCATATAGATATGATTTATATATATATATATATATATATATATTATGTGGGTGTGTGTGTGTGTGTGTGCGCTCCAGCGTATGGTATGAACGGACAAACTACAAAGGTTTAAGCATCTAGAAGGGGGGGGGCAGAGAGAGAGAGAGAGAGAGAGAGAGAGAGAGAGAGAAAGAGAGGGGGAGGGTGTAGTGAATGCAGATACCTAACATCAACTGCATACTTTGTCCTGGTAGTGCCAATGTTTCCTATGAGTAGAGATAATGAAAGACAACATAAAGCCTTCCCGTACAAACACGAAATGGTTCTTGCATATCTTCAGCTTCCTCATCCTGTCCTCTCCTCCTTCTCCTCCTCCTTCTCATCATCATCATTATCATCTTGTTGTTGTTATTGTTGTTTTCCGGCACTCTTTTTACCTCTGGCCGTATCGAAGGGGATGGCAACGTGATTGTCATTGCCAGCAGGAAACTTCTTGAAGTATATGTCCTCTCGACGGATGTCGGGTTGGAGAATGGTGGCCTAATCGGGCACATCGGTATGTGTAAGGAGGGAGCTTGCATTGTGGATTAAATGTTGTACGGAGGAAGGACCGAGAGACAATTACAAGGCAATATATGCATATAAATATATACTACACATACACATAAATATGTGTATGGCAGAGTGCAAGACATCGACATCATCACCGTTGCCAACCAATTATGATACTCCCATTATGATTCGTAGTCCCTCTCTCTCTTTCCCCCTCACCCTCCCTCTTCTGAGTATCTGTATTATGATCAGGCCATCGTCGATTCATTCTTCCCCTCCACTCCTCCTCCCCTCTTCAGGAGCCTTTCTTCGCATACCCCCTCCTCCTACCTCTTGAAGAAGCTTGGCGCAGAAATTTCTCTGGCCTTGATTCTGTGGAATCCAGTTTGGAAGGGCCTTTACCTGCTTCCCTTTCAGCCACCAAAGCTTTGTCAGTGACATTACCTCCGATGCCCCTTGCAGCAACTCGAAGAGCCTTGGGAATACCTGCCAAGCCGGACGCATGTTTTGTTTTCTTCGTTGTGCACAAAGCTCATCATCAGCATCATTGTCATCGTCGCTATCATGATTATCATTACCATTATCATTATCATTATCATCATCGAAGTCGCTGGTCCTTTTCATCATGCGACTCCGCGTACAGTAATTCGCCTCCATTGTATGCATAAACGATCCTGGCGGCCATCCCCCCCCCCCCCCCCCATCCGTACCTGTACAAGCTTAGAGCCGAGATACTTCGCTTCTTTCTCCTCTTTAGAATCGATATGTCCGACTGGGACGGCTCTTGCCCCCTCCCTCCTCACAAATTCGGAGTACAAGTCGTTCAAATACTCACGTGAAATGAACCCGCTGGGGAAGTTTTTGGGCGGTAGGTGCATATCAGCGAAGCTTCCGTTCTTAAGGAGAAGGTCGTATATAAACGAGATTGCTGCCTTCCCCTCTATTCAGCGGGGGGGGAGGGGGGTGGGAGGGGAGAAGAAAGGGGCTGAGAAATTGAAGAGAAAAGAAAGAGATGAACGCTATCATGGCTTGCACGAATACGACTAGGATGGAATGACAGTACATGGATGTAAACAGCTGTATTCTATTGATCTTCTACCATGAAAGATCGTTGTACCTTTTGAGGCCGAAGCATTCTTCAAGGCCTCAGGAATAAAAATCATTAGATTGTTCACCAATACCGAGTTACGGTCTCTACCTGTGAGGGGTGGGTGGGGGGGAGGGGATGGGGAAGAGGAGAAGATAAAGAGGGGAGTAAGAGATCATGGTCTAGCAGAAGAAATATAAGAGCGAGAGAGGTCAGATCATCAGAGAGGGGCATGGCACATATATGCGGTTCATTAGAGAGCCACCGAATCGCTAATATCAAAACATGCGTTGGGCATGTACACACACACACACACACACACACACACATACACATACACGTTCTTTTTACAATTTATTTTATAACATACCAAATCCCAACAACCCGTAGTATTGCCTCGAGCCGACGAAATTGAACCCGATTTGCCCCTTAAGCTTGGAGCATTCCATGACAAACATCCCTTTCAGGTACACCTAAAAGATAAATACAATGAAGATTCGCACAGCTCTTCTTCTGTGGGGGAAACAAGGCCTATCGTCCGACCTTTCCGTGATGTTGTGGGTGCATAAGGAGCTCGAGATTTCTCTCCGCCCTCATCCGCTGCTGCAAGGATGTGCGGGGAGGGTATATGCCCTCGATATTATCTTCCAGAAATAGGCTGACCACAGGGAACCAGAGTAACTTTTTGATGGCAGTCTATGCATGTATTAGCGCTGCGTATGCGGGGTGCGCGTGCATGTGCGTTTGAGCTCGGATCGTCTATGAGGTTAGGCAGAGATAGCGCATCATATGTCGTCGGAACTGTGTTGCATTTCCGTGGGTTGCTTTTGCTTACAAATGGGACTCGTCAATTTCCGGCGCTTCACGGATTTCGAAGACTAAATGCACACGTGTGCAGGTTGATTTAATTGCTGGTCAGTGTTGGGCGTGGAAAGAGATTCTTCATGGCTGGGACGGAGATTACGATATCACCGGGATTATATGAGGGTGGGGGTGGGAGAGCTGATGCTGCTATCTAAACACTTTTTCAGTAGTACCTGTATGACCCATCCAGCATGAATTCGACTGCTTCAGCTGTGCATGGAGAGTCTCCTTTCCTACCATTCCTGAGGAAGAGAGTACGAGGAGGAAGAAGAAGAAGAGGAGAAGGATAATTGATGAGGGCCAAAATAAAAACGATTGGAAGAGCAGCCAGCAGCAGCAGCATGTGTATTTTTGAGGAGACCGCAGTGCCGCCGGCGAACCTCGTCAATATTTGTGGGTGGTGGCATTAGAGCTTTGCTGAACATGAAATTAAAACGATACTACCGCTGGAACGTCTGTAGCCAAAAGTAAATAATCTGTTCCCTGTTCGCACGGATACCGACGATCCAGACCGCATCTGTAATTAATCACTTCGATGTATTTCGTAACGACGTCTTTCACAACAAAGGTATGCAATTCTTCCTCCGTCGTCTTCTTCGCTATCATTTCTACCGTCTCTTACTATTCAATTGCTCAGTACCAGGCAGTTAATCTCCACTTTCATCCCCTCCCCAAATCCTCCAATGCTGTTGCTAGCTGCTGCCTTCGCGCTATGTCCCATAACTAGAACATCCGGGTCCAGCACCGTGCCAAGATTAGCCTATCATAAGGAGCGAACAGGACAATAAAATGAGAAGGATATAATGGAAAATGCTAGGCTCTGCAGAAAATTTGGTCATAGGGGTTACACATAGCAAATTCGTCGAGGTGCGCCGCATCTTTGAACGGGAGAATATATGAGTACAAGATATTTCCATAAATTTTCAGATCAATTGCTATCAAATATGGGCTGGGGTATTCGTTGGTCACCAATAAGGTTCTCGAGCCCTGCCTATGTTTGGTTTGCGAAATAAAGCCGACCTGATATGGAAAGACGGTTAGGAAGATTATAAAGGGACAAGGTCCGTGTTAGTGTGTTGCAGCCTACAGTCTGCCCTTTCGCGTCCATGCACGCATGGATTGTGGTATCTCCATTCAAAATTTTTGTGCAGCGTCCGCCTCCTAGCTCTCTGCACCGGTCGATCCAGTTTTGGATCAGCTGTGTGGGGAATAATTAGACGTGGAAGTGAAATTGATAAAATACTTCGGTCCCTGAAAGATATACCTCTCTCAGATGCCCGAATCCTTTGATGTTCTTTGCATAGTCACGAGAGAGGTTGAGATTATACATTTGCTCATCCCGTCCACGTGGGTAGCCCATTGTAGGTCGTTGCGCGATCGGCGGATGACCCCTGTGCCCGAGGAACCCCAGAACCTTTCGCACGAAGTCATCCATTACATGCAGTCTGATTGATTGCAGTGGGATTTGGTGATTTTCCTGAATTTCTATTCTAAATGGATGCCATTTTCTGAATTTATCAGTTTTTCCTCGGTAGGATGTACGGCTTAGAAAGAGGAAGAATAAATGGATGGGATCTCGTCCCATACGACAACACTTGATGCATCAGACCGCAGTCGTTTTACTTCTCTAGGAGAAACCCTGGGTGCGACTCGGTGGCTTCGGCTCGCGGGTTGGGGTATCTGAGTCTACATTTGTACACGAATTGGAGAAAATCCCATGTTCCATCGCGATTTACGTGATGTTGTCATGACGCAAGATGGAAATAGAAAGAAATTTTCTTTTCATCTCTGTTCATGTTGCCACTAGAAATCTTAGAATTATTTTGCTGAAGGATGGCGGCGAGACGGCGGAGAAGCCTCACCAGGCCTAAGCCTTCAGCGTACCATGCAAAGGAGAATGTGAGGTGGGTGACGGACGATGAGGTTTCGGAATGTCTTTCATGTGTAACCTTGTTTGTTTTCCACGGTAGCTCGAAAGTTAGTTCTTCCAGGAATAAAGTACCAAAGGGATGCACCACGATGCCCTCCGGGCAAGACTATTCCTCAGCTTTCGTTGTAAACATGCAACTTCTCAAATATGAGACTTTTGCAGCGAAGGAAAAACTTCGCACCCGAGATCTAAATGGGAGGATGTTTGATCGAAGCAATGAGAGGGCCATGCAGGTATTAGTACGTGCATCAACTGTTGCCAATTTGGGGCTCACTCATACCTCCTCTCCTTCCAAGTTACAAATCATCCAGATAGCTTATTTTTCTCCATTCAGGACGTGCTGTACTTTCTGCTTATGTGTTATGATCGAAAACACGCATCAAAGGTTCGTACTTAGTTCATTCTCCATGATTTACCGTTTCATTTTTATGAATCTGTCGCTTTATCGCTAAAGCCGATAACAGAATGTCACAACTTATTTGATTTGAATTATTTGGAACCAATTTCAGTTGTTCAAGTTTCTCGTGCCTGTGAGGGACACTGCGCAAGCGCGCAAATTCAAGGACGCCGCGTTGTCGATGCTCGAACTTATCGAGTGCAATAACCAGTGTTTTGACAAAGGGACGTTGAGAAAATCATACATCAACAGCGCTTGTGGAGAGAGGTAGGAACGTCGAATAAAGCATAATGGTGCGTGGGTTCATAGAAAAGACTCCAAACAGTACTGAGCGTTTTTGATAGCTTTTCTCATCTACGTGCACATATGTGCGTGCGGTTTGCATGATTTGGTGAGAAGAGCTTTGCTTTATCAACAAGTTCCATTTGGGGATGCATCGATCGGGTCTTACTTGTTCTGGCTACATGTTAAATCGTTGTTGCAGATTCATCCTCGTTCTGTGGCAGCTTTCGTCCTTCCTTTTGGAGAGGCAACTGCGCGATAAATTCCCGAGTGCGCACCTCCCCTGCGTGTCGGATATGGCGTACATTGCAGAGAATCTGCGACCATCCTATAGAGTACGACTGATCGATAAAAAAAAACCCATCAACGACAATCCAAAAACTATTTTCCATTTTCATTTTGCATCTTCTGTTGATTATTCCCCGCTCCTCCTGTCCCTCCCCGCTATCACACTACCGCGCGGGGCGATCCACAATCGAAACTAAACATCATTGCAAACTCGCAATTTCAGCTGCTCCGCGCCCACCGCATCCGAGCGCTGCAGCTCCACAAAGCTGCTCTCCACAAGTCCTTCGTCACCATGGGCCGCGGATTCGCCAAGCGACAACGCGCATGGGGTGAGTACGCCTTCGAGCTCACTACATTATATCGGTCTTCCGAGTCCCGCCTGGAATCCGCCCAGACTGCACTCCGGGAGATCGATCGCGAAATCGCCGAATTTGACAACCTCCACTCCCCCTCGATGGAGGGCGGTGCGTTGGGGGATAATAGCCTCGCCAAACTGAAGCGTAACATCGAAGAGGCCTTCAAGTGTAGGCGCAGCATCGAGGAGGTAACCGAGAGCTGTGCGCCCGAGCTTCTTAGCTGCGAAGAGCTGATCGCTACAGCTACTGACCCAGACAGTGGTATATGTCTTGACGGTGTGAGGCTTAAGAACATCATGGCGATGCCACCTACGACGACAAGCCGGAATGACATTGTTACGCACGCGATTCGTAATAGAAGCAGTCTGGCTGGCGGCAGCCCTAGCAGTGCTGGTTCTGGTGACTATGGCACCTCGGGCAGGAGCAACCTGGGGGGGGTCGGAGGGGCTGCTACTGGAGGGATAACGGCAGCTGATGAAAAGCAAAACGCTCAGCATGACCTGGATCTCACAGACTTTGTGAACAAGTGGAGCGTGATGTTGGGTGGGATGGGGGCTGCCACGGGGGGCACAGCGCCTGCAGCTGGTGGCATGGACAAAAAGTGTGTTTTGCCTACCTATCTCGCAGATTAGACAGAAAAATACGAATAATAACAAGGGAGAGGGAGGTAGCGAGAAAGAGAAAGCGAGAGAGAGAGAGAGAGAGAGAGAGAGAGAGATAGAGAGATTTGGGCATTTGTCATGAACCTGGATACCCAACGGGCCGTCACATCCCTTGCCAAGGAAGCAACCAGCTGCCGTGGGGCTGGAAATGCATATAAGGGGGGAGGGAGGGGGGATATGGGTCATTTTGCGAGGTCTCGGCATCAATCTATTACGATATCCTCTTTTTTCGTCGCATTTGTTTGCTTATTATCTGTGCCCATATGTGTTGTTACTTGTGCATGCGACAGGACACTTGCGATGGCGGCAAAGACGCTGGAGCAGGTGAAAGGATTCTCAGAAGCGCTGGCTATGAGCATTGCAAACACGAAGAAGATGATCGAAGAAGAGCTTAAGGACCACGCCGCCTCTTCCAATACAAGCCAATCACCAAGCGCTGCTCCTTCGACTACGGTGATGAACTGAATATTTGAACGCATCATTGCGGTTGGTGTTTACAGAGTGGCCAGTTGTAAGTATCGCTATCAGATAGCTCCCAAAACCTAAACACAATCGAAGCTTGCATTCTCTCTCTCTCTCTCTCTCTCTCTCTCTCTCTCTCTCTCACACACACACACACATACACATACACATACACATACGCGCACACACGCCATATTCCATTGCCAACACGGATGTGTTAAGCGATGCTGCTGATTTGGTTAGAAGCACAAGGAAGCTCGGTATTCGGAGCTAAGCTTCGTTGAGTCGCCATCCCAACTTTGGAAGGAGGGGGAGGAGGAGGGAAAAGATGCCACCAAGTCCGCTGCCATACATAGACGGCGAAGGGCTTTGAACCTCCTTCAAACTCCAGGTAGGTAGTAGTAGCAGCAGTAGTAGTATTAGTTGGTTGGTAGTAGTAGTTGGTTGGTAGTAGTAGTAATGGGGAACTAGTAGGGAGATATAGTTGTAGGAGTAATAGTAGTAGTAGTAGTAGTAGTAGTAGTAGTGGTAGCGGTGGTAAGCGTGTGTTTGAGGGAGAGAGAGAGAGAGAGAGAGAGAGAGAGAGGGAGAGGAAAATATTACTGTAGTTTCCTTATAGACGTTATTCCACCAAATCATCCTTTCGTCTTCCTCTACGTCTCCCTCCTCCTCCTGCTCCTCCTGCTACTTCTCCTTCTTCTTCTCCTTCTTCTCCTTCTTCTTCTTCTTCTTCTACTTCTCCTTTAGCGATGATGTACCACTCCTCCGCTGTGAACTCCTTGCTCAAGTCGGCACAACATGCATCTAGAAGGTACTCCTCCGCTGTGAACTCCTTGCTCAAGTCGGCACAGCATGCATCTAGAAGGTAGCGGGGGGGTTAGTGGTAGTGGTACAACCACTGCTCCGTTGCTCGAAGAGCTGCCAGAACATCATTGTGCACAAAATACGATAAGAATAGTAATAACAATGATACGAAGAGGAGGATCAAATGGGCCGAAAAACACAGTGTTGCCTGTTCTGTTTCTTGTCTAAATGAGCGGCGTTCCTTCCCATCTTGCCCTGCAGGCGGATAGATGAACCCCTACCTGGCCGCAGGATTGACTTTGGCCTGATGAAGGACGTTGGAGAGGGAGGAGAAGAGGAGGGTCGGGAGGAGGAGGAGGAGGAGGAGGAAGTAGTAGGAGCAAATGGAGGCCAGCAACGACAACAGCTGCAGCAGAGCGAGGAAGTGAGTGAGGCCAAAGGACAAGGAGGCCAACAAGCCCTGCTGCTGAGAGAAGAGAAGAAGAACCTGCCTTCGTCGTCGCAAGGATGCGAAAGCATCGTCCAACATCAACAACTCGCTACTGCTGCCACTGGCTCTCCCTCAATAAAAGACATCATCGGCGGCTCCTCAAATCAATCGCCCGCTGTCGCCGCAAAGCATCTAGATCTGGAGGAGGCGAGCAGCAGCCTGATTGTGGAGCAGCAGCCAGGAATCCTCTTCAGCCAAGAAGGACAGCAAGAAGGGGAGCACGAAACAACAACAACAACAACAACAACAACAACAACAACGGATGGAGACAGAGCCAACTACGGCGGTAGCAGCGCCCTCTCGCCTGTTGTGGAGGAGATTGGGGGAGGCGCAACCCCCGAGATGAAAGCAGCACCGCCATCCTCAGTGACTGCATCATCAGAGTCGGAAGTGGGTGGTGCGAGCGATGATGGTAGCGGAGAGCTGCGTCTGCCGTCAAACGCGCTTTTCCATGCACTGGGTATTGAGAAGCACGATGACCCTTTCGCGCTTTGATGAGTACCACAATGATGCAGTGACGATGAAAGGGGCTGTGCGTCGTCGTGCATGGTCTATAATCCAGTTGGAGTCGCGAGATGATATCGGGGGTATGGAACCGAGTGGAGAAGATGCCTGAGCACTGGGAATATTGATTGTCGCTTGGCTGCCCCCCCCTCCTGCTGCGGCTGCGTCAATGTTTGAGTTCTTCATGCACCTGCTCACATTCATTCGAACGTGTAATCAGAATTAACAATGTTGTATCATCACTAAACAATAGCCGTGAAAGGGGTCGGCACCCTTGAATTCCCCTATATGCCAGCAGCACAATAATCCAGCCATGTTAAGCTAGCATGTAAGAGGTGCAAATGATAAGCAATTTACTTCTGTCAGCACGTCCCAACGTGCTTATATCGGTTGATGATAAGAGCGCACATCTAGACATAGCGACGGCGTGTTCAGCTCCAAGCAATGTTTGTCACTATTAGTTGGTTGCTCAGCAAATGATGGACACATAGTACATACGACATTACTTGCAAACAAGTGACCCATCATCTAGCTACATGCTGTCGTTGCAATGCTAGAACATGATGAGGGCTAGAGGGCGCTTACACTTACCATTACACATTGTTTTGCAAATGGTTGCAATGCTAGAATGCATGCTTTCCATAATCCACAATGACATTTTTTTGCAGACATGTGTAGATCGATGACCGCGTGCGCCGCAGTCTGTAGGCGCACACACATTTGACAGCATGGCTCATCCCATGTTGCATGCACAGAGCACATGCTAGCATGTGTGGACACCCATCAGCAGGCCCATGCGTCCTCCCAATGTCATTAGTCAGAAATATGTGAGCGAAATGGTAATTTTGTAGTGCTGATGAGAGCGCACCAGATTGTTACTGCTCGGCTAGCTAGTAAAGGCGACGGAGGGAGGAATGGACGGCGTATTGATATTTTCAAAATGATTGGAGGGTGGTGATACCCCGTGTTGGATCATTGCCGGCTGCTGCTGCAAAATCTCCGCCGGCGACATGAAGAAAGGAGGGAAGAAGCTGCTCGTAAAACCTAGCTTTTGCAAGATCCACCTGAGAAGATAGCGAGGAGCATACACATGAAAGAATACCATCAGGATAAGGGTATTTTGAATCCCTAGTGCTCTCTTTGTCTTTTGTATGTGTCTAAGGGAATGTGGGGAGGTGGGGAAATGCCGACTGGCAGCTTTCGTAGATGTGCACAATCATGCTCATGTTCCAGTATTGCATCGTTGATTACGGAGTCTTCGAGTGGGTGGCAGTGATGATTCTTCTGTCTTTGAAATCCTCCCTGTGAGTATCGTAAACAGTGCATGATTAAAAACAACTGACGATGTAGACCAACGTGGCTTCTCCCCCCATCCTGCGCCTCCCCATTTGGGGATAGAGTAGAGCCTTTTCATACAACTCAAAGCGAATTAAATTCAGAATTACACCAAACGCTTATACCTATCCCCCCTCCCTTCTCTCACATCCCCCCCCTTCTCTCTCTCTCTCTCTCTCTCTCTCTCTCTCTCTGCATCTCACTTCACACATATGTGAGAGCTTATGTTATATTTTTGTGCGCATATTTGCACAATTTGCTACAAAGCATGGCACGCTTGCTGTTTGTAGTAGTTAAGTAGTGTACCCCCAGTAGCCGATCCTATCAGCTAGACCAACCTCAACTGCTTCTGCACCGGCATAAATCGTGCCGTCCAGCAGCCCATCAACCCCCTTATCACATCGCAAAAAACAGATCGAATTTGTGAATCTGGAGATGGAAGGCGAAGGGGCGGGGGGTGGGGAGTGGGGGGTGATAACCTCCTCCAATTCTCCAAAGATCTGGCGCATCTTCTCTTTGGCTCGAGTGCGCTTCAGCTTGTCGCCTCGCCCTTCGATAACCGTTTTCTTGAAAGTTGTGTGCAGTGCATCGAGGAGGTGCTGCTCGAAATCAACGTCCCTATTTGCGTGTGGAGCAGGGGGGGGTAAGTACTGATATTTCAGGGCCGCTCAAATTTGCGAGGCGAACGTCATCCCACAAATAACAGCACCTTTGCCGCCTTTCTTCAAAAGGGTTCCCCATTACCTGGAATGTTACATAATACAGAAAAATAATACATGTAAATATAAACATATATGTATCATATATATATATATATATATATATATTAATAATATATATAATTTTTAGCACAGCATGCACTAATCACACACGACCTTATTCTTCCCGGCTGCCATCGTTCTTGATTCTATGCCCGCTTTTTGAAGCAGCCCTGCGAAGATACACACCCAATAAATACATGAATTCGGAAGGTAAAGCCACGACGTACAGCTGAGTTCTTCGTAAGAGAAGAACTTACGATCAATCGTAGGATAGACGACCGCATATTCGGTTCAAAGAGGAACAGAAAGAAACAGAGGAAAAACATAGCATCCTTCTGCGTATCACCATGGTAGCCTAACTTCATCGAAATTACTCCAACGTTTCTGCGTGGAAAAGGGGAGGGAGATGATGAGGTGGTGATGTTGAAATGAGCTGTGAATTGGATGGACTCAAACCCCGCCGCTGTGGTGTGCTTTATTGACATTTATACAATTTACAAAAGAGCACGCACCCGATTAGGGAGCTCTCATCGCAAACGATCTCGTCGCATTGGGAAGCAATGAAGTAGCTGCCAAACAAATAATGGTGGATGCAATGTATAAGAATTCCCTATACCACACACAATTCTTTAGATATGTGCGTATGTGTGTGTGTGTGTGTGTGTGTGTGTGTGTGAGAGAGAGAGAGAGAGAGAGAGAGAGAGAGTATGTGCGCGTGTATACTAGCTCTATGGAATAAAAATGACCCGAAATATAACTTAATGAGAGAGAACGATAAAATCGTTGGGTAGAGGACATGTGTCTGCTGGCTGACTTACCCTCCACTCGCGCAAATATCGGCCACATAAGCAACTACTTTTATGTGCGGGAAGGCTTTTCGGAACATCCTTATTTGCCTTGCAATCTGTGCGCTCTGCACAGGAGAGCCGCCAGGGGAATTCACAAGCAATACGAGCTTTTCGATCTGTGTATGCAGCATCATCCGCGTCGTAATATTAGTACCTCACTGTAATAAATAACATGTACATCCTGTGTTTGTGTGTTTGTGTGTGCGTGAGTGTGATTGAAGAGAGAAAAGGAGAGGGGGGAGAGAGGGCATCGATAAGAATTGGACCTTTTGTTCATCCTTTCTTGCCAGATTCCACACACATAGCATGTCCTTACGAAATCCTTCCGCAGTGATACAATGTTTAGAGAAATTATCCTGAAGTGACCACAAAGACAGTTTTACACAAGGGAACACACAGTCACAAACACACACACACACACACACACACACAGAGAGAGAGAGAGAGAGAGAGAGAGAGAGAGAGAGAGGGAGGGAGAGAGAGAGAGAGAGAGGGATGCAGGTATTCAGTTCGATGCACATCCAAAGTAAGGACGTGAGTCATCATTCCTGCTCCTCTCATCCATGACACGTCGTAATTTATTCACCTCCTTTGGCACAATGGGGCCTACAAGGTTCATCAAAACGATAAAGGGCTGGTCCCTCTGTAGCCAATTGCGCAGGGAGAGATCGTTAAATTTATATAACTTGCGATGATGATACTTCACTGCGAACAACCGTGAAGGATAATCTGCGATGCTTCATATCCTCATAGTGGTACGATACGCACACATGTGTGGTGTGTGTGTGTGTGTGTGTGTGTGTGTGTGTGTGTTTGTGGCCTAAGAGATCAAGAGAGAGAAATGGAAGGGGAGGGGGGGGGGGGAAGAGAGAGAGAGAGAGAGAGAGAGAGAGAGAGAAACTCCTACACATCCATCCCGCCATATCATGAGCTGAAGCTCGGGCTACAGAGATAATCATTCACTCATTTACACCTACCTTCCCATCACCATCCAAGCGAGTGGCGGCTTGATCACGCATATTCCACATCATCTTTTGTAAGAAACTTAGTGCGCCGGCGGTCGAAAAGCCAAAGACAACGACCTTTCCGACTCGCTGGTAGCTTGATGCCGCAAATATAACAAACCTTGTCGTAAAAAACGACGCTGACTTCCTCCTGGTCCTACGTGATCTCGATGACCTCGAAAACACCTGCATCATATGATTGTTAAGCCAATCATTTGATATTCTCCCCACCACGAAAGATTTATATATCGCCTCTTCCTCACTTCCTTCCCTTCCCCCCTCCCTTCCCCTCTCCCTCCCTTCGTATCCCCACGTCAATAAGATGATCCGTACGTTTCTGGAGGGCGGTAGAACGCGCCGGAAAGCTCTTCGGAGCCTGACGAGGGAAGGAGCAATTCGCAAGCTCTGCATCGACGTGTCACTGGTGGTCAGATCGGGTTGTGGTTCCGATGGCACGGCCGATCCCGAATAAGGCGCTTTTACATGGCAATACGATGCTGCGACAAGGGATTCGTAGGCGGTTTTCTAGATTTTACGATAAAAACAACAACAAAATATCGATAGTTTGGATACGAGTAGCGGGGAGCAGACGATTCCGATTATATTGGGATTCTTATCGTTGCGACATGGAATTTAGGTTGTCGCAGGTTGTGGTTCCCATGGGTTGCGTCAGACTCAAAACCCATTGAGACCTCCGCTGCTAGATTAGGATTAATGAGGGCTTTTGCCTGGAGCGTTCCAAAGTCCTCACGCCACACCCTGTGCTGTCATCATGATGTTCACGCTTGGCGGAAGGGGGATATGCTTCGTTTTGATTGTCTGAGCGTGTTGTTGTTCACGATTTCTTCAGACGGTGGTAAGGAGCTGCGTATCATCTTCAAGTTTTTAAGTAGAGCTGCAGATCATTCTTCGGAGTCCACCAGGAGCGCAACAAATGACGCATTTATCCCTCCCTCTACCATCGAACCGACCTTTATTTCTTCGAAGACGCCGCCGTACACGCTGCTGGCTATTTCCCCTCGGGATTCTTTTCGTCACGGTAATAAACGGTCATATGCTAGAGGTGTCCCTCAGTTATAATTGCAACAACCCCCCCTCCCCCCACACCCATTCCAATAGATCGTTGTGCCGAGATCAAAAGTTCGCTTTCTACTGGCTTCACAAAATTTTCGCTCTAGTTCCCCGAAATTTTCGGATAAATCATGCGTAGCAGTTGATGAGGTTATCGGTCGGGTTCGGGGGGGCAGCGGAGCTTCAGGTAGTATATGATATAATAATAATAATAGGCTCTGCTTAACAACAATCTGGTATAGATCGAACAACGCTTACGTATTTTGTGGACAGTTTTCTGTCCGCATTGACTAGGCCACATATCATCATCATCATCACCATCATCACCATCATCACCATCATCATCATCGTCATCATCATCATCATATCATCATCATAATCATCACCGTCATCATATCCTCCTCATTATCATCATCATTATCATTATCATCATCATTATCATTATCATAATCGTTCCACGATTCCGAACAAAAAGACTCGAGGATGATTAAATGTTTTTCCAAGTTCAATACTAATCCAAACGGTTTCCACTAAAGGGGGGCCCAGACTGAGCGCCTTCAATTTTTCGTCGCAGTCGCCCTTTCAACTCACCCCCCCGCGAATCGAAGGGCTTCCTTCTCCCCAGGCAGCAGGTGAGGCGGGAAGGCAGCTTGGGGAGCATCCTGATCCTCGAGACCCACGATATGGCAATGTCCATATGCCTACATCTGAGCAGGTGCCATTACATGCGAAAGGCCATATGTAACAATGCCGAACCCGGGTTTTACAATTTACCATGGCGCCCATAGAGCTTTGTCCCTTTTTGCTACGTTATGCAGCTCATAATGGTGCATCTGGAAAGATAGATGCATTCTTCTTCTGCTTCTTCTTTTTCTTCTTCTTTCGCTCTCTTTTATGATCTCTCTATTGTTATCGTAGACGGAGACAGAACTGCAGGTGGCGGAGGATGAAAGCTACTTTTGGAATCAGGTTGTTCTCTGATGATGCTGAATTCGTAATCCTGCAGTAACGATGACCATGTTGATGAGTTTGTACTAAATGGAGACAAGGAGATGCTTATACTTTGATGAAACATTTTAGCCTCGTGCAGATGTCAAGTTATAAACTAACATGATTCTTCCTTTTTTCCTTGTTCCTCTCAGTTTTCCTCATTTTTTTTCCCCCTATTCTTCTTCCTCTTCTTTTTCTTCATCATCATCATCTTCTTCTTCTTCTGCTGCTGCTGCTGCTGCGCCTACTCGTTGTGATGGCATCCTGCGAATTGTCAACTACCAGGGCTACGACGTGCCAGAAGTAACAGCGCTAGAAAAGGACCAATTCGAGTGGGACTTTGGCTGTGTGCACCTGTATGTGTGCGTCCCGAACAGCACACTTCCACGAGATGTCGATGTCACCTGCCAAAGCCATGTAGGGCAAGGAAGAAGAAGAAGAAGAAGAAGAAGAAGAAGACGAAGAAAGAAAAAAGAAGAAGGAGAAAAGAGGATGGGTGTTGATGATGCTGTTTACAGAGCCTGATGTTTGTGTTAGGAAGACTCATCTTTCCTCTATGAATTGCTGTGTGCGTGCGTGCGTGAGTGTGTGTGTGTGTGTGTGTGTGTGTGTGTGGTTTACTGCATATGTGCGATGATGCGCAGTTGTATCTTGATGATGTATCGCCCTTGCATTGTTGCCAGGCTATTTTGGTGGCTGTCCGTGACCGCACCGTGTTGAAAGGAGAGCTTTGGAACCAGATTCGTCCCGACGACATCGAGTGGGAGCTGACAACCAAGCTCGACAAGTAGCAGTAGTAGAAGTAGAAGTAGTAGTAGCAGTAGTTGTTGTTGTAATTGTTGTAGTTGATGTTGCTGCTATCGTCGTAGTAGCACTGAGAGAGCTGTGTCTTGTGAATTGATGGTGTTCTTTCTTCTCATCATCGTCATCATCATCATCACCATCATCATTATCATCACCACCACCACCGCCGCCATTGTTTTCCACCACCGTTGTTCCTCCCTGTTATGACGTGCTCCCTCCTCCAGGCCTGTCGTCCACATCCTCATGCCTAAGGCTACGAAAGGGCATTGGGTGTACTGCCTCAAAAGGTTGATATTTGTTTTGTCAAGAGATGCAATGTGTTATTACCTTTCTCTCTACTCGTTCGTATCCACACGGTCTTGGAAAGATGCACAATATACTTGCTTGATGCCACGTCTGTTCACCACAGCGGTTGCTTTCGTTTGTATCGATGGTTAGCGAGGAGGTCTCTGCTCCCAACTGGGCCGTGACCAACCGCGTGTGGATGGAGTTT
The DNA here is from genome assembly GCA_000320545.1 of Bigelowiella natans CCMP2755. Classification (NCBI taxonomy): domain Eukaryota; phylum Cercozoa; class Chlorarachniophyceae; genus Bigelowiella; species Bigelowiella natans. Next base: position 66,144 of record ADNK01002379.1, read on the forward strand.
GAGGCCGATGGATGTTTCGTAGGTTGATATGAGAGACTATAGAGGGAGGGGGGGGGTTCCATATCCACGATATAAACTTGCGACGGAAAGGCAAATTACATATCTCGATGCAGCTGATGACAGATCACTACCCGTTTGGCCAACCCCCTCTCTACCTCTCCCTCCCTCCCTCCCTCTTTGTCCCCCCTCCCCCACCCTCAAGGACGGGTTGTCTTTGGCCTCTACGGTAATGCGAAGACTAAGGCAGTGGAGAACTTCAGAGCTCTCTGCACCGGCGAGAAGGGGCGTGGTAAAGCAGCTCCGAACCTCTGGTCTGCCTTAGTAGCAGCGGCTGCTGCGACAGCAACATCTAACCCAACAGCGCATAAAACGGCAATTGGTTATTACCAATATGTGGTGTGATTGACACCGCCCTGACGCGTTCCATCAGCGATGACCAGTGCCGCTACTTGTCCCCCGTTTTGGCAAAAATATGCAGTGTCATTTGCCATTGTGCTCGTAACAGTGGCTTTACGTGCTTCTCAACACCCCCCCCCCCCCCTTGTCCCCCATCCTATCTGCTTCTTCTGCGTAGGTACAAAGGGAACAACGAGCATCTGATTCTGAGGAACGCCCTTCTAGCAGCTGGAGATATTGTTAATGGGACAGGAGATGGAGGGGAATCCATCTATGGGGCTTCATTCCAGGGATCATCTAAGAATCTATATATATATATATATATATATATATATATATACATACATATATACATATAGATTTTTTGTGGAGAGGGAGAGAGTGCAGTCGGAGTTTCTATGAAGTGCGCCCGAATCCTCTTTTCCTCAATGCAACACCTCTTGATGGATGTTCATATTTTTCTTCTTCTTCTTCTTCTCCTTTTTCTTTTCCAAAGGACCGGCTAGATAGTAGCTCCTCGCACTGCGAAAGAGGCATGCTCTCTCTCGTAAGCATGCCCAGGGAGGATCACGAGCCTGAGGTGGCGACTGTATCGTGTTGTTGTTGACGATGATGATGATGATGATGATGATGATGATAGAGCGCTTATTGATGGCCGTGACATATGATATAACTGGATGATGATGTTGGCGATGAGGCTGCTTTGATTCAACTCGTAATTGTCTGTTCTTGCGATGGTAAAACCTGCAGAAATTCGGCTCCCAATTCACAGTGACGCTTCAGACTATGCAGTATTTGGACCGCCATCAAATGATCATAGGAAAGGTTGCCAGTGTGTATATTGCTACATTACACACACATATACACATATGATCTGTATTGATGTGCACACCTAGGTTCTGAGCGGCATGGATGTGCTCGAGAAGGTTTCCCAATATGGGCGAAACCGTACCGAGCTGAGATCCGCCGATGACCTCTCCCCGACAAAATGCGTGCGAATTTGCGACTGCGGAGAGGAGCAGGTAGCTGTGAACTACATCGAGGAGAAGTCACTCGATCAGATGGAAATGGAGCAGGTTTGTGTTGAATTTCTGCTTTGTTATGTCCGAAAGTGCAAACGATTGGTGATGAGATTTAACAGCGTATTGCGTGTAGTTATTTTGTTGGATTGATACGGTGTGTGTCGCTGGCTTCTATGAGTCTCATTATATTAAGAATGGCCTGCGTGGGCACTCACGTTACAAAAACAGTCTTGTCTTTGTGTTACAACTTTGTATGTGTGTGTGTGTGTGTGTGTGTGTGTGTGCGTGTGTGTGTTCGTGTCCAAGTTTGTATCATCCTCTTTGTCTTCATGACGATAGTTATAATTTTCTTTTAATGGCTACTTCGTAGGTACAATGGGAGCGTGAGCAGAAGGATACTAAGCAATGAAACCTTGTTTCATGTCAGTGGAAAGAATCGATGTGTTTCTACATTATTAGAATGTGGCTCTCGTTCAGAGCAGATTTATTTGCCTGTGCGTACGCACAGCTTGCATGCAAGCATTTATGCGCGCAACCGTGGAAAGAAGTGACATTAGTTGCTGTGGCATTGTCGCATCAGGAATCATACCGTGCGCTTACAGGGCATGTAGAACAATGAATAGCTGATTTTTGGCGCTGGCCAAATCATTCCATGCAAATCATGATGATACGATTAGAATTGGTGTCGCATGTCAAGATCAGTGGAAGAATGCCATGCTTCCTCAATGTCACCATTCTCCACGTTCTTCTCACGATTTTCATCGTCTCCATCGCCGGTATTCAAGCGCGGCTGTTGAGTGTGAACGCATTTCAGATGGAAGTTGAAAATCAGAGACGAACATAACAGCAGTCTCATTCGCACACAATAAAAACAGGTTGCAGAGGAATCTCAAAATGCAAAACTATTCCGAGCTGACGTCATTAGAACCACCGACGCTTTTCTACCCTGGGAGGCAGCTATCGCAGCTATGCTTTCCCCTTCCCATGTTGGTATGATAGTATTAGAGGTGTGTAAAAAGGACAGCTTTGGTCAACTCCATGAGGGAGAGCTGTGAAAAACTTGTGTACAGAAAGAATGTATGTGAGTCCAATCGCAATGGAGCTTGCAGTCAGCGCGTGAGCTCGCGTACATACACTACTACTACTACTACTACTACTACTACATGTGAGTATTACATCGTTGTAAAAGCTTTGTTGACACCACTCACAGAGCTGTGATATCCGCCATTCTTGACGGCCCACCTATTACAAACGACGCCCATATCCAAGGGAAAGCAAGGAGAGAAACAGTAAGAATGCAAAAATTGTGAGTCAGTGATCTCTGTTGCACGCTACCGCATTAGAACTCGGTGTTTTATATGAAATATTAGAATATACTCCCCTCCCCCCCCCCCCCTCTCACACACATACACACATTTATATTATAAACGAGCATCAGCAAATGTGCCAACTCGCACGTTTTCACACACATCAGTCTTGAAGTCGGCTGGAGCAACCATCATCCCACAACTTGCGCACTGTGCACGGTATCCGTCGAGGAGGGGGATAGGCATAGGACCACGCCCCTCTCCCGACGCTGCCGCCTCCTCCTCACTGCTCGAGCTTTCCTGTAGTATTAAGGTGAAACGGACAGGGCTCACCAAACGCCTCTTAAAATGCTTTGAGTTGTGGACGATGTGAGGTCGTTTTGTGTGGAGATTGGCTTGTAGCTTCTACGTCATGCGCATGGGTGCTTTTTCGTCGTTGTTTCGCTTTGCTCTTACCACCAATCGAGCAAGCGTCTCCCATTTGCTATACTGTTGCATCAAGTCCTTGCTGTGATCTGACGTTGGCCAGGGGATACAAACGATTTAGCAGGTGTAAGAGGGGGGGGGGGCGAACGAGATTTTGGTAATTTGCATCCCCCTCCCCGTCGGCCTACTTCTCATCACTATATTATGCTCATAGCTATTGAAATCGTGGATGTTTATTGATGACCGTCTCGGGTGTCCTCATGATCCTTCTTGCGTGTGAGGTTCTCCTCGAGGAGCTTAGCTCGCCTGGATCTTGCCTTCTTTCTCTCCTTTGGGTCCTTAATAGTGCCATTTAAAAAGAACAACAGCAATAACAACAACAGCAACAACAACATACGAGCGCTCATGACCATTGCCTGCGGCCTTTTCGTAAATTTTTGCTTTCCCTCTCTTCTACTTTCTTCTGCGACTACTACCACGGCATATTTCACGCTGTGAGGCGATGCACGTCCGCGGATGTCGAGATGCAGGTCTCCGGTCCTATGAACAGTTATCACCTGCACCCAAGAACGATATAGCGTTGGAATCAACGCATGCTCTCTGCCTCATCAAAATGGTGAGCAATATCGAGCTATGGCACGAATGCAAAGGATGAGACGAATCGTATCTACAAACAGCCAAGACGCGGTCGTGCAGATGCAGCAAACACACAAGCCAACACGTGACTCTGAAGCCACGCTAGAAGACATCTCGTATATAAAGCATCATCGCTCGAGCTCGAGGAAGCAGCAGGGAATGCGAAGTATGCGACTCAGTACCCTGGCCGGGGTCCACCCAAACTTGCTCGAGTTGTACAGCACCTAATCACAAAACGTATCCCACAACAAGTGTTTTTGGAGTGTGGGCAGTTGTTCTTGCTTCTCGAATCTTGCCACAAACATATATGAGCCAGCTTCCATGATCTCTCTCTACAAATATGCGCATACATACGTCATCTCCTGGAAGGAACGTGTGGTTCCAACCATACTCTGACTCTTTTCCTTTCTTCGCCTGGGCACACACACACACACACAGAGAGAGAGAGAGAGAGAGAGAGAGAGAGAGAGCAGCTTTAGCGTGATGATAAACATATGCTACGAATATTACGGTACTGTTTCTATCACCTGATTAGAACCAAGGGTGGCTCCCCATCCACCACCATCTTCATCATCTGCATCGTTGCCAAGACTCTTCCGCTGCGTCTCTTCCTCCTTCTTAACCCGCGCAATGACCTCTGACAGGCTTTGGTTGAACGTGGACATTTCTCGACTGATATAATCTCGCACATACTTCTGATAAACACTCTTCGTGGTGGACGGAGAGAGACAAAGAGAGAGAGAGAGAGAGAGAGAGAGAGAGAAAGAACGAGAGAGAGGGAAGGGGGGAAGGGGAGAATTGGAGGGGGGTAAGTAGAGGGATGGATCGCTAGCTGTAGCAAATACGAACAGGCACACTCATTACGAAGGGGGTCATGTACTAATGCAACATGTTACTGTGGTATTGCGTGTCGCTGATTGTGCGATGGGGGCTATCCTCCTCCTTCCTACCTACCTCGTTGCCTCCCATCTGTGGTTTCATATCCTTCAACACCCCCTGGTCGCAGCAGAATACGCATATATATAGAATATACACACACAGACACGCAATCATCAACCATCAAGATTTCATATGCTAGCAGAGAGTAGAAAAGGCTATTCAAGTCGAATACAACGATGCTGTTCCATGCAATTGATATCGGAGGAGAAGGGGGGAGGCTAACACCACGAATGCAAGGATTAGGAAAGAATCCATGACATTACTGGCGCATGTATAGCATTTTCTCCATAGCACCATGCAGATTCTGTGTCCATTTTGTTTTCGAAACGCGAAAATAAACAAAAGTAGATGCCACGATGAGCAGCACCTAGCTTAGATGACCTTTTGCTGTGCGTAGGACAAAAATTCATCAGCCAACGACGAGTCGTTGTGATGACCAGATTTCGTTGGACCTTTCCTCATTCTCTCTTGCCTTATTCGTTCGGTTATCAGATCGATTTTGTCAAAGAGATTCGAGTCATTTAGGAGTTTTGCGGCCTCCTCATTATTCTGTTTAAGAGAGAGAGAGCGTAAGAGAGGGAGAATGTCGGGTAAGAGGGCAGCAGACGTCGTACAGAAAGAGAGAGAGAGAGAGAGAGAGAGAGAGAGAGAGAGAGAGAAAGAGAGAGAATTTGGATGTTTGATTCGCGGCGTATTAGGACATATGAAGAAGAGGGAAAGATAATGGCTAATATGCAGGTAATAACCTTCGGTAGAAGATCATCAAAAGGATTCCGCCCCTCTGCCCTCTCGGTCTTTTCGTCAACGTCGATGGCGCTTTTAGTCAAACCACCACCACCACCTCGGAACTTGCTCATAGATGAGAGGCAACCCATTCGGCGACGTAAGACTCCAGAGTACTCCTGTTCGAAAGCAGCCCTCTGCAACAACCCTTCTGGCCTCCTTGCATCTCCCTCATGGGACGAGAGAAGCGTCCACCATCCATGCAGCAGCAGCACCGCAACAATACCCGGGTTGGCTGTGAAGGTCACCATTATGTATCCCGTCTATTCTGTCTCACTCGCCCTAGCCACGAAGCAAAGAAGGGAGGAAGAAGAGCGAGAGTAGGAGATGGACAGCCGGCGCTGCTTTTCTACTTCCACTCGGGTATTCTCAAGTATTCGTATCGAGTCTACGTTCCCTAGGACTGGTGCCATTGTGTCTCTGGTTCCATTGGAAGCCGCTGTGTGCCTTGTTGCTACGTACGCGATATTATTTTAGATATGTTATCGATAAAATTCGTTCAATAATGTATTGGATCCTGCATTCTGCGACTGGTGGACAAGGCCTCGGCAGCACCAACACAACTCTTCAGATGTTTCTAGCCGGAATAAACGCCTACTATTCAACTCCGTTTGAGCCCACGCGACATCATCACTCGCGCGTTTTTTGGTAAAATCCATTGCGTTTTTATGATAAAATAGGAATTTTTCCATCGGTTCAATTTCCGAACCGGCAATGAGGATACGGCTTCTTCTGGTTCCGTGCCCTCCGCTCTCTCTTCGCCCCCTCTCACAGCATCACATCGATGCACTATACATATTTTTGCGTATGTTTTTGGTGTTCTCAGGCGGAGATAGCGGCAGTTGTTATGGTGCTACTGCCGGTTTTCTCTTTTTCGGGTGCGCTGGGAGGGGGGCTAGCCCGGCTCGGAGCAGCTGGTAGTTCCGATAAATATGTATCAGCTCCCAATATTCTCGATCAGCTATTTTGACTCCTCGTTCTTTAATGTTACAGGCATCAGAACTACACAAACTTCAACTCGCAGCTTCTTATCAATGAGGAAAATACCAGTTGGAGCTGTGTCCTCAGAGAAAGTCGTTGACTGCCCCCACACAACCCCTTCCCAATGGGCAGTTTCGAGCCACTTCCTCCCTATTTATTATGTAGCATTTGTGTTGCCTTCCATTCCATCCCGTCCTCCTTTTCCGTACTTTTCGATGTAATATCCCATTCTCGACCAATCGTAGGGTAATGCCTCCTCGCCCCCCTCCCCACCTTGGAAGAGAGTAAACGCGCCCGTGTACAGCGTATCCACGAAGGACCCCCAGGTTGGTAGGCTAGATGAACGCAAAATTTATCACCCACTTTGTCTTCTTATACGTGTTAATGCATACTGCATGGTGTTCCGATGCGTCGTAGAGGAAGGGCAACATGAACATAGCGACGTACGTGAGCGCAGCGAGCTTGGCCAGAGCCCCAGGTGAAACACGCGAAGCCCGTGGAATTGGCGGGGAGAGAAAAATGAGAGTCGTGCCATGCACGATACTCTTAAGTAGCGTAAAGGCGAATGAAGAGAAAGGGCGGAAAGGAGGGAGGTGGGGAATAGAATATGATTGTGTGGGCATTCACCTTTTGCAGAATCGAAGAAGTACTATTCTGTAGCCCTCTTCAAGGACACTCGAACGTACGTAGTAGATCGTCGAAGTGTTCATTTTGTCATAGTAAGTACTTCCTACATTTAGTCTATCAGGTTCGAAAGGTTTCCCTTTTTTTGTTTTTCATTTCCTCGTTTCAATGCCGCCGACACCTCCCCGCTCTGCGGTCAGCTATTCGTAGGGCACATTAACGATCAACACAGCATTTCCTCGAAAACCGCTCTTGTCCCAGCCGCACTCTTGCTGTGCTTACTTTGACCGCCAAACGCATACACCTAGGCACGAAAACGTAAGGAGGGACAATCGGTTGCTGCTTCAGTTGCTCAATACTGGACACGCAGAGCTGGTAGCACCCATGCACTTTCACGATTATGTGAGGTGTGCCTTCCGTTGTGATGTCCTTTTGTTTCGCCGTGTCGATTTACTTCATGGCTAAAAAATGGCGAGTCTCTTTGGCGTTGTCTGTGATTGTGCTCGTTGCATTTCGCCTTCCCCCCTCACAATCCACTTATGAACTACAGGTCGAGATCCTTGGTCGCCAGTCGGCGAAGGACATCGATAAGATATCAAAGCTGGAAGAAATTGGAGAGGAGGTGTTATATAGTACAAACCAACTGTTGTATCAACACAAACGGCTATGCTCTTGCACCGAATACGCGAATAGTCCCGTCGTTCTGAATGCTTGCGCCTGCGCGTGGTTTGAGTGCGTGTAGAATCGTGGACATGCCTGATCTCCACGTCTCGTGTCGATAACGATTGCGAAGTGAAAAAGTTATAAATGTGGCAGTAGATGTTGTGGTTTTTCCTGCAACTGCTAAATGCGTCTGCCTATGTTCGTAGATTGCATGGAAAGATGGCTTCCCATACCTATCCTCCAGCACCGCTGTCCGTGAAACCCCCTCTCCCTTTGCATATAAATTATCATAAAATGTGGTCGGGGAAGTTAGAGGAAGCATCCTTGAATAGAGGAACGCATATGAAACGAATAACCTCTTTGTAGGCGGCACGATCCTAAGTCTAAAATGCATTTATCGCTTATCATTGGAATCATATTGTTTGACTTCTTTGTCATACCGCCAGGTGTGTGATCTTCATAATTGTGGTTGGATCGACGCTGGAGACCATGAGTTAGGTAAGGAAACTCCACATACTATGGCGAAAACTACCCAGAGGCGCTGAATAAGAAAAGAGAGGATTCCCTCGTATCTGAAATGAGCTCCGTCCTGTGAGCATTCACAGATCTTGGTTCAAGACTCCAAGCATTATCATGAGCGAGAGCTTGTTTCTTGTTTCTATATCAGGTTTATTCGAAGTACGGGATTGGTTTGTTGGCAGTGAAGGTTCGGTTTCTTGCTTTATAATTGATTCAAACCCTTTCAGATGCATCGTTCTTCCGATCCTGGTTCGAAACTGAATACATATGTTTATTGGTGTTTTCACTACAATTTCACTTACTACTGCTCGCTGTGGCTGTTGCTGTTGCTGATGCTGGCATTGCCAATACAAGACACCAAAGCAATTCTGTATACGGACGACTTAAAAGAGATGGGAATTCTGTGAGAAGCACATTAAATAATGTGCGATGTTTGGCAGCGAAGGGTGGTTTTTTATCGTCGCATAAGGCCTATTTGTTTGGCACAAATATTTTTTGTACAGAATCCACAGAGACGTATGTGCAACATGCCTAGCTCTCATGTCAATTAGTGTATGCTAGTAGCATGCGAAAGATGTAATAAGACGGGTGGCATGAATTAAATTAAATTTGTTATTCAATTACAATCCTCAGGATGTAATTCTTGCCACTGCATTTGTTCCTTTTACGCGCGCATGCATGTGGTTTGCCCCTATACATGTTTGTGTACAGCTCAGAATTCACGTACATATGTATTACACACATCACAAAGCACGCCTTGTCAGTGTGCTATGTCGCGTGCAACACAGCTCCGTCAAACCCGGCAACGACGGGGTTGTGAACAGTGCAGCGCTTTGCGACGCGCTTTGAAGTCGCAGGTAGTTGCAATTGGTCAAAGAAAAGTCATCAGAACTCGTCCGATCGCGCAAAGTGTGAAAAGTTCACACCCGTTGTGTGGAGGATGCACGCTGCGCGTTTGTTCTCTGCCACATTTTGAATGCTTTTGCGCGTGTGTTTGACCAAATGTGATGTGCACGAAAAATTTCAAAGAAATGCGAGCAAATCCAATGTCCACCACATCACTTAACGCGCTTGGTCGCGCGCAAAAGCTTCCAAATGCATGTTCTGGCGATTCGTTACAGGTTTGACGGAGCTGTGAATGTACACCCATTGCTCCTTGTCCGGCTAATGATAAGTGTTTATGTAATTGCGCTGGTCGCCATGCGTCGCGTGCATTCTAGCCACACAGTAAGCGCAATGATCAGCGGTACATGCACTGCTGCATATGCATGCATCCCTGGACACACTCGTCTCATAATAAACGTGGGTGGCTGTGCACCGATTCTTAAAGAAAAAACAAATGACCTTTATTTCATTGCTGCTCAGAGCATTGCAGCAAAACCGTTATTTTTATCTATTATCTGCATCCCGTTGTTACACTGCATGATGTGCACTTAGTTTTGACGATTGTTGGCTATCTTCTTGTTCTAGCTGTGCATGCACGCATAGAGAGCGGCGTTGTAGAAACTAACTAGTCTCATTCGTCCTGGAGTGAGGAGTACGAGAGACCTATGATCAATAGCTAATCAATGACTCAAAATTGATAAACGATTCAGCGGTGTCATGCTCTCTCACCGCGGGTAAAATATTGCCCATGCTTGTAGGGTTTCGATTCATGCCTTACTCTAGGTCGATATTTACGCACCATTACCACACTTCGCACAAACACACCCACCCACAGAGAGAGAGAGAGAGAGAGAGAGAGAGAGAGAGAGCGCACATCTATTCACAGTTCCCCTTCCATCTTTACCTGCTCAATTGTTGTTGTCACCGTTGTCATCGGAAGACTTGCACGCAGCTGGGTCGGTCATGCAGACAGCGATTGTGATGATGACAGCAAGAATGACGACAATGGTCGTCACAAGGATGATAGTCCACTTCGCGTTTTGCCAGCACATCTTCCACTTGAGCGAGATGGAGGTATCCTTGAACTTCTTCGCGTCCTCGTCCAAGTCATCTATGTTATGATGATGATTCTATTTGTGTGTGTGTGTGTGTGTGTGTGTGTGTGTGCGTGCGTGTGCGAGTGCGTATCTATACAATATTGTCGTTATCATCGTCGGTCACTCACTTGCTTTCTGTTCGGTCATCTCTAGGTTTTCCATGTTGTCGAGTTGCTGCTCCACGTTCTGAGCCATCTGGTTCTTGATGACCTTTAACTAAGATGGCGGGGAGGGTAGGTAGATGAGGCAGGAGGAGGGGGGAAGGGGTTAATGATAGCTGATCCTTGACTAAGATTGGAGGGATAACGTTAAGGGTGTTGACGATTCGATCGGTGTGATTAATAAGCTCTAATAAGCTCTAATAAGCTCTTAGTCGCTGTTAGATGTCAATGGCAACGCGAACGCCTCGTTACCTTTGCGTTAGTTTCTGCGACCTTGTCTCGACCGTGCCTGAATGAAGCAAGGGGAGGGGTAAGCAAAGTCATGAGGGTTACCGATGAATACCAGGAGCATCAAGATGCTGCCAGGAGTATATTATCTGCTTTACACCTTTTCGAGCTTTCTGCTCGTTCGTACACGTGCATGCAATCTATGGCACGTTAGGGTGTACGCACTTTTTTAAGACTTCCTTGAAGACTGGCTGGCACTTTCGGGTCAAGCTACTTTCTTGAGCGCTCGTGAAATCACTAGGAAATAAAAGATGGAAGAAAAGGGAGAACTCACGGCGGTGGCAGTGTTTTGTTTTGGAACGGGGAAGCGTGACAGTCTGCATACACAGTCTACATTTAGATAAATACTGCCTCGTAAGCTACCTCTCCGATGTGACAGTCTTCCAGAACAGAGAAACAAAATCGCGAAGCACAAGCTTTGGACTGAGAGACTCACTTTTTGTTACGCCTACAGTGTGCAACAATCATCATCATTATCGGCATCACACGCAGACAGGCATATACCATGCTGACAGGACACAATTATGTTGTTCTTACAGATAAAAACAGCCGGAAAGTTGTCGATCTTCTTCGAGAGTTTCGCCATGTACTTGACACCTTTCGACTCAAGAATGTTTTCCCTTAATTTGTACGTACATAACAGAATAGTTGAGTTAGATCTCGGTTGCAATGATAACTACCACAGCTAAACTGAACTTGTAAGCCTCTACTTCCCCCACCAATACCATCACTATTTTTTATTTTATTATCATCCCCACTACTACCCTGCCTTCAGATGCAATCCTCTCTTGCATATTCTTGAACAAGCTTTAGCAAGCTGACGGAGGGTAGCCCAACATTAGAATGCGAGTGAAGACGAATCAAGAATAGCTTTTCCGACTTATGTCATTGATATGCACAATATGCACATCGAGAAGGGGTAGAAAGGACATACATATGCTCCGAAAACTCGCTAATGTAGATGTGACAACACCTTCTCGTCGTCCTGTTCCTCAGGATTGACATTCTCAGAGGCCACAATTACCCCTGTTATGGCACGTGGTTTGGTCTTAGCGTTGGCAACAAGGAAAAAACAAAATCCCACCTTCAAGATTTCCTACACATAGATACTGGATCCTGGACTGCTGAGCCTGAAAATGGGGTGAAAGCGAATTATGAAGCGGAAGCAAATCACTCTTGAACACACAATCCGGAATGTAAATGCTCCACAAGCATCGTGTCATTTTACAAACCAAATTCTGGTATCAAGAATTCATCTAGTTATGGGTGTCTGCATCTAATCACAACCGCAACCCCCGAAAAGGATAGTCATCTCATAATTACCATCTTATCTCTTCCTTGAATCCAGAGGGGCGGGAGAGCGCAGAAATTATGATTCAGAATAAGTCTGTAGCAAAAAAATATAGAAGTTACTCTAAACATAATTGATTTAGTCTCATTTTACACCCTTCATAGCCAGTTTAATGTATTTATTCGTAAAAACTGGGTGTTCTTCGTGAAAGTCGTACTTAGCGAAATCGCCAAGGCCAACGACGGAACACAGCTTACAGGCCAGGGGGATCAAGATTTGAAAATATACCTTTTTTCATAAAAGTATGAAAAATAGGATCCATTCCCTGATTATGATTGAGAAAAATGAAATCACAGTGATCCTTATTGCTCTGATCTAAATTTCCGGAAATGCTCCATTTTCAGTGTGGAAAGCCGTGTGATTGTGATTATCGACATCATATATTTTCAGATGTAGATCAAAGATGCATGTCATTGTCCATTAGAGACACAAACTGTCAGAAAATTCCTCTAAGAGCACCTCCGCAAAAATATCAAGAAAATAATTTAGCGTAGGGTGTTTTTACCGAGAAACAAATACAGGCAATTTCGTTCCACATTGGAGCGGGGGATTACATTCTGGTCATATTTTCACGGTGTGATGACGAAAGCTGCCTTCATTATTGGAGGGCATTTTCACCAAATAATGCCTTCAATCTTTGGAAAAGATGAAATAAAAGCACCCAAAATTTCTCGGCTCTCTCTGTCTACACTCCCGCCGCAGGGTTCCCCCCCCCACCCCAGCTTCCTTAATGCTGCATCGAACTTTATTTGATGACATTTCAAAATTAATAGTTATTGTTGTATTTTGGCAAGTCTATATTTATTTGCCATCCCATAACGTAAACGTTGTGTCAAAATTCCTCTAGTATTGGGATTAGGAAATTTCCTCTGCATGCTTTAATGCGTACTCACTCAACCGGCATCTAGACCATATAATTGAGTTCTATGACCAACACCCTTCTGATTATGCGTGTATGTGTCTGTGGGTATTTTTCCTTCTTCCAACTGTGCAGGTGAAGTACTCGGTAACCTGAGCCGATACCTCCATCTCACCCAAGATGTTTCCGAATCTCTTCATCTTGAATGGTACCGGCGAGGTCCTCATCGAGAAGCACTGGGAAGGTAAAGTTCCAAGGAATGTCGTAGATTTGTTCATGGAACAGCAGCTGAAGAAGGAGCGCAAAGTGGATGTGTCGCCTGTAATCGAAACTCCGAAGCTCTACCTTGTGCACACCAGGAGAGGAGACGTTATCCTGCTCACCACTGTAAAGAAAGAGGTACTGCACTGTGGAATGATGATCTGTGACAATAAATCTGGCTACGATTCTGCCTTCCTGTTTACTTAATATCGCCCACTTTCCGCGTTTTCTCACATTCATATTACTCTAACATATATATATAAAATATATATATATATGTATATATATATATATATATTATATGTATATTTGATTTCGCATCAATATAATGGTTGATTTCGCACTACCTCGTAGACCGCACCGCTCTTTATACTAGAGATACACAACAAGATCATGCAAGTTATGTACCATTACTTTGGGCCCTCCGTCAACTCTCGGACGATACGTGACAACTTCACCCTCATCTACCACCTCCTAGACGAAATGGTGAGTGGTTGGCAGGGTTAGGGTCGGAGGCACGCTCAGTGAAAACAAATCAATTGTAGAACGATTTTTCCATTTCCAGTCAAATTGATCTCGTTTGTTGCACATTGCGTTTGAAATGGAGAATCGAGGGGGGGCACAGATGTATTTATCATAAGATCTGTATATTTTCCAAATTTAGGTGGATGGCGGCTTTCCCTTCACGACAGATATTAACCAGCTCCAAGCAATGATCCAACCTCCTACAATCGTCAATAAATTCATGTCGACGTTCTCTAACAGCGACCAAGTGAAGAAGGCGCTTCCCGAGGGCATGCTCACGAAGATCCCCTGGCGAAGAACGGGCGTGAAGTACCACAGCAACGAGATCTGCTTCGACCTGCTCGAGGAGATCAACTGCATTATAGAGCGCAACTCCAACGTGGCCGTGTGCGAGGTCAAGGGCTCGATCGTCTGCACATGCCGTCTCTCGGGCATGCCGGACATCGTCCTGACGGTATCCCACCCCTCCCTCATCCAGGATGCCGTGCTCCACCGCAGCGTCCGAATCAACCGCTTCCGCAGAGAACGCGTCATATCGTTCGTGCCGCCCGACGGGCGCTTCACGCTGCTGACCTACTTTCTCCGGGGCCCCTGCCAGATGCCCATCTTCGTGCGACCCTCGATCAACTACACCAACGGCACCGGCAACGTCAACATCTCCATCGGGACCAAGATGAGGGAGCAGAAGCCGATCGAGGACGTGGTGCTTGTCATCCCGTTCCCAAAGGAAATGCTGTCGTCGAATCTGACCACTAACGCCGGCTCCGTCAACACGGTTGAGACAGCGATGGGAGCGCACAAGGTGACGTCTTACCTTTTTTTTTCCCCTTATCATATCCAAACGCTACGTGTTGGAGGAGATAAAGGATAATAGAGGGTTTATCACTGAACACTTACTATCGTGTAGGAGGTGCATTGGACCATACCGCGTTTGCCTAAAGACAAAACGCCTGTGCTAGAGGGCAGCGTGCTCTTCCCTAACGGATTCAAGCCCACATATAGACCCACGCTGGTGCTTCAGTTTAACGCCAAGTCGTGGAACACCTCAGGATTAGCGGTGAGAGGAGCTAGCTAGTAGCGATGCAACGACAATATGACTCGTGCCTATATTTAAATTGGGATGTCGTCACTGATGAATTAAATCTTTGAATCAGGTTGAGGGATTAGACGTCGTAGACGTGAAGTATAAGCCGTTCCGTGGTGTACGCACGGCGACAAGGGCAGGGAAATTCCACATCAGATGTTAGTTGGACGATTGCTTCAGCAAAAGACGACGAAGCTGCAAGAGTGATGCTGTTGTAAAGCGATTTTACATATGCGCTTTCAAGTTTTGTAATTATTAGTATCATCGCTAGAAAAAAAGTCTACTTCTTTGTCGTCTTGCGCATCGCTGGACTCGTACATCAATGATGCGCTGTGTGACTATGCCCTACTAGCCTGGTGCTCATCGTCGATAGTTGTGGAGCGTAGGCATAGCTAGATAGGAGCTTGCTAGCTTGGAATGTACTAGCTAGCTAGTCTAGTAGTTCTAAAGTTGCTTAATTGACGCATGCATGACATCTAGGATGTGACATCTACACATGCGCAACTTGCTAGTTCTAGAGTAATAAGCCGCGCTAGCTAGCTAGCACTTCTAGACGCACAGTTCATTGATATCGGCTAGTCTAGTAGTCTAGTAAGTGCCTAGCTAGCTGGAGCATGCTAACATCTAGACATAGCTAGATAGACGAGTAGTGCAGCTGTGCTAGGCTAGCTCAAGAATGGGCCAGCTCTAGACTAGTAGAGCTTGAGAATCGTAATGTGCTAGTGTGTTGCTAAGGCTCTAGAAACATCCGATTTTGCAATGTCAAACGTCGATGTCAGCAAATTACTCATGCAATGGTGCTCATCTTGTACGTAGTCATGCCTGTTCCTTTGTGTAGTAAAGCTGGTAAGCAGCACATATCAAACTCACCCATTGTCCTATTTCAAACCTAAAAAGCATCGACATCGCTTTCAAAAATGATTGCAGCGCCGCAATGCTAGAATAGGAAGGCCATTGAACGATGAGATGCCCATAGACATAGTACATTGTCTAGTTGTGCATGAAAGCAGCGTTTTCTAAGTTCTATAATTACCTTGGGTTATACCCTAAAGATTGCTCCTTCACTGTTTCCTCATAGCTTCCTGTTTCCATTGCTTGCTGAATCGTGGAGTTTGCAAACAATCCGACAATCGTAGGAACAAGGATGTAACTACCAATTTGCAGCCATAGGAGTTTTCTTACGAGTTTATCCTCTTTTCGGTGAGCTATCTCGGTAGGAGTTCTTTCTCCACCAGAACTTATCTCGTGTTTGGGAAATTGTGGAACGGAAGCAGCTGGGCGTCCGCTAAGTGTTGCTCGATTGTTGATATCTAGACGCTGAATTTTTACAATCGATTTCTCTTCGTTCTCTTCATGAAAACCACTATTCTCGATGTCATCAGAAAACGCTTTCTGATCCTTTAGAGGGTTTTCAACCGACAACGTCTTACTGGTTGAAAGTCTTCCAAACACGGCCAATTTTGTCGTCTGTCGAGCTTCAATTAAGTTCCCCGATAAGTTTTCACGTGGAGAGTTTAAAGTCACGCTGGAACCTCGAAATGTTAGTGGAGGTGGATTACAGGCTGATAAAGGAGATGGTGTTATAGTAGCCTGGTCCAATGAATAGTGATTTAACTCCTTCAGATGGCTTGATCTTCCAGAAAGTTCTACCACACCCTTCATAAGCTTGATTTCTTTTGCACGGGATCGAGATAGACTTCCGGCATCAGCAGTCTCCATAGTCCAAATTCCTTCGCGTACTTGCTTTCTATTTCGGAGTAGGAGATGACGAAGGTGCGAGACTGAATATGCGTAAGTACAGCCTGATACAGTTTGTATTTTACGTAGTTAGGGAGCGTCTATGAAGTTGGACAGTTACTTCATTCAACTGACGGGATTTTTCAACCTCCGGTCATCCCTGCGAATGCAATAGTTCCAAATTGAATTGCAAGCCATGCTCGATCCTTACTGGTCAGCAAGAGAATGAACGAAATTGATTGAGAGATACAAATCAAAGCCATGCCTGAGCAAAACGTTAGAAAATTAATGGAGAGGAGGCTTTGGTAAATGACTGAACTTTCACATATTGTTTTATTGTTTTGATGCTTTGATTGATGCAACCTGTGTATATAAAATGCGGGGCCCACTTTGGAGGATCTCTTGTCAGATTTGCGACAGAGTAAAGTGTTTTTACAACTATCAAGCTCAAGTACAGCGTAACATTCAAGAGGATTATCTGATTGAGTATTTGGACGTTACGGGTTATGGGTTACGGGTTACAGGTAGGTGAGTAGGTGAACTTTCTAAACTAGATACAAGCTTAC
Organism: Bigelowiella natans CCMP2755; assembly: GCA_000320545.1. Lineage (NCBI taxonomy): Eukaryota > Cercozoa > Chlorarachniophyceae > Bigelowiella > Bigelowiella natans. The sequence continues at coordinate 83,254 of ADNK01002379.1, forward strand.
TATTGATAATGTGAGTCCAGTCACAACAGCTTCATAACCAGCAAATAGAGGTTCGTGTGTCACCTACACGTAGATAATGCGATATTTTTCATTATAAATGGAAATGGATAGCGGCTCATTCAGTCAGCACATTGTTTTTGTTTTTAGTTTTTTGTACCAGATTCAGAGAGAAGAGCACCAAAGAATTGATAAACACTGCCCTTTGTAAATATATATTTTAGCAAATGTTATATCCTGGGCACATAGACAGGCATTGCATCATTACATATTGACTATGTGTGCAGAACAGCTTGTAAAAGGCAACAAGCAACAAGTGGCAGTTGACTTTGAACCTACCACGAGATACGCTTGTTGTTCGTATTTTTGTTCCTCCGGATCGATATGACTGCAAAGTAAGACAAACAAAGTGCAGCGAGACATCGAAGAGTATCTGTCACTATGACCAGGACACGGTTTCGTTGTCCGCTCATTTCATCAAAGGGACATGAATGGAGCTTGAGTTTGACCAGTCTCAAACGATTGAGAATGGCATGCGAATGGCAGATTTTTGGTGAAACTGGCCCGTCAGCAAATTAGCATTGAAAGGGATACCACTCTAGGCCTAGTTCACATTCCCGCAGGAAACTCGTGCGCACTCACGAACTTAGTGCTGCACCTTTAAGCTTTTCTTCGGGACACACAGCTTTTTATTCCCGGAATGTTGGGTCTCGCGCGGAAAAGCATGCGATTTATGCTAGGATTTATGGTTAAAGAGCGGGGAAACGGAAAAAAGGCAGGCCTGCGCGCATCGAACACACATTTCCACGCGTACACCACAGCCCGAAAAAGATCCTAAAAATAGTTGCAGCAAAATGTGAGCCAAATTCGAAATTCGAATTGTTGTCTTGTCGTTGCAGGCAGAACATTATCTGAACCAAAGACTTCTGCAAATGTCCGTTGAAGCACTCCACGTCTCCATTTCTAGCATTCTGCAAATTAAGTTGTGACGCTCAATAAAAATCGCATGTATTTATACCCTTTTCCTTTGAGGCATCGATCGTGCTCGTAACGCTCCAAACAATGGCTACCAAATGATCATCTGTCCGTAGTAACAGGCCGCAAAGTATTGGCGTAGAGTCTCCGGAAGATGAACAGATAAACTCCTTCTTGGAGGAAAACTAGGAACATTAAAATGAAATCCAAAACTGAGATAGATTGCATGAGCGCGGAGGCAGTGAGGGAGGAACTCAAGAAGCTCGCGGCAGGAGATGTGAAAGTTAGCAAGAGTCCCATCGCACCTACCATTGCCGATCCGCCGAGCATCTCCTCTCTAAAGACGCCCGCTAAGATAGAGGCCCTACAAAAGTACATTAACTCCTTTAAGGTATCTATGTTCAATGAGAATGAAAATGAAAGTTAGTTTGACGCAGTCTCTCTCGGAATGATAAAATGAGGAAATGTTCTTTTAATGTTAGTATAATCACATTGGGAAGGAATACTTCAACCCAGACAAACGAGTTCCATTGCTACGGTTCTTTCCTTCTTGATTTTCGAAGATTTAGTTATATTTTTCTTTCACCAATATGAAACGGATTCGTGCAGAAAGAGAGAGAGAGAGAGAGAGAGAGAGAGAGAGAGAGAGAGAGGGGAGATTCATCGCAGGAAGATAATCAACCCAAAGAACTGCATCAAGAAAGACAGAGCATAAAAGAGATCTTCCGAGAGAGGAGGGGGGGGGGGCGAAGAGAAAGAGACGGCAGCGAGGGAGAAAGAAAAGTAGGAAGAACAAAGCGAAAGAGGGTCGAGAAGAAGGACAGAACAATCTCCAAATTACCTCATTTATGAAGAAGTACAAATACAATTTAAAATACGACAGAGTAATGAACTGTGCCAAGACCATAATTAAGGAATCTCTTCCCATCAAGTGCCTTGAGGTGTGACACATATACAAATCCTGGGCAACATATAAAACAAATACATATATAATCCAGGCTACGATGTTGGCGATATATCTTACGCGTGATATAGCGAACCTTTCCCGCGTCCCTCTCCGGTTTGCTTCATCTGTCCATGGTATTATAATAGTATACTCCAATGAGAATAAGTTAGTGCACAATTCCATGTCTTTACTTCGGATAATGAGAGAATTGTGTTTCCAAGCATTTATTTGAACCCATATTCGCTGCTGGATTTGTGCTGTCTCAGGGCACATCTACTGGCATATTGTGCTTGCTCTTCGAGGGAAATGCGGCCGCTGGGGAGCGTTAGGGTTGTCGCGTCGGCCCGATTTGGGATTCAAACCGCTTAAGTTCAGCACGCTTCCGGCGTTGGTGAAGAGTTATAAGGTGCTCTCTCTCTCTCTCTCTCTCTCTCTCTCTCTCTCTGTCTACCCCCCTCTCTACACTCAAAACCCTTTGAAGGTCACCTTCCTTTCATAGCCAATAGCGATGGCTAACAGCTTTGGCCTCCTGCTATGCGGGTTTCAGGAGGCATACGAGGGAATCGGCCACAAGATTGTCAAAGTAACCGTGGGCCTCCCTGTCGGCACCAAAGTCGAGTCGCATGAAAAGGTAGTAATAGCAGCAGCAGCAGCAGCAGTAGTAAAAACAGTATTTGTAGGAGAGAGGATACCAGGTTTTAGGCCTGGAGATATGTAGATAATGCTGATATGGTATTGCCATGGACAGGTGTACTGGCAATTTATGTCCATACCAGTTTCGAAGGCGAAATGGCCTGACGTCGAGGCGGTTCGTGACAAATATTTAATGGAAATATTATGTAGTAGCTCGTAAACTATAGAGACCAGGGGTGGAAGCAAGCAGACACTTGCACAAATGTGTATGTGTAAATCTCTCTCTATCTCTCTATCTCTCTCTCTCTCTCTCTCTCTCTCTATGTGTGTGTGTGTGTGTGTGTGCAAGTGTGTGCAAGTGTGCAAGTGTGCGTACGTGCCACGTCGATGCCTCCAGTGACGCTTAAGAACGCGCTCCATAGAGATATCCTCATGGGATCGACACGACTAAAGATGGAAATCTCACATCGTCCAATTTTTATATTGCTCATTCTTCCGATGAGCAGGTAATGAGGAGGTATTCCAAGACTATGGAGAGATATGCGAAGCAAGTACGAGGAACAGGGATCTATAACACACTTGGTGGGTGCGCCTTAGATACTATCACACCCAAAAGTAATCATGTTATATGCCGAAAATTGTATATAAGTTGGCGCTGAGCCTGTGACGGCTAGAAGCACGTGAATACACAACGTGTGCTCACTTACTCACTAATTCCCCTGCCCCTTCCCTCTCCCGATTCCACTTCTCTGCTGAGAGCAGAGAACACGGTAAAATGTCGGTGTTTGGAGCTAGGACATCCAGGTCTTCTATTCAAACCGCCTCCAGAGGAAACGGAATGTGATGCCGACACACAGCAACAGCAACATCAAGGCACGGAGGGCAATAAAAAGATCGATGAGCCTCGTCGCAATCTCCCTAGCAAAGACAGCAGTGACCGGCCCCACGACAGAAGTACCAGCTGCACAAAGAACAGTGAGACGCCAGCTGTCGGGACACCAAAGGAAGCACGCTCGTCAGTTCCTGCCGCGCCGACGACATCAGGAGGGGGCGCAAAGAGCAGAGAAAATAGTAATGCCGCGAAGTAGAGGGAGAAAAACAAGAAAATGCATTTCGATGCCTAGTAGTATTATAGTGTCTGCTGTGTCAGTGTTGTTTGACTTGCGTTGCGTTTTGAGTTCAATATTTCGTGTGGAAGGACGTGACCTTGTGGTAATGCGATTTCAACCATTTCGCGTTTGGCATTTTGTGGAAAGCTGTGAGTCTCGAAGGAGAAAAGTCTTCTGCCACCCCAAAATTATGCGAATTTCAAATTTGTAGGCAAAGACAGACGACGAAGCGTTGGTAGCAGTAGCTGTGGACGAAAGAAAGTCTTTGATCCGTCTCGCCCAGCAACTAGAATCCGAAACAAAGACAGATTAGCGTCTTTAAACCAAAAAAAGTAACAAATGTGTTCGTGGTCATGAAATTAAAAAATCATCACATTCTCTCTTGGTTAAGATAATCCAATCACACGAACGAATGGTCTCCAAACGTTTTGTTGCCGCGTTGAGGACATCAAAGCGTGTGCACAGAAGAGATCCCAGATCAAACTAAATCTCAAAAATGAAATTAAATTTTCTGGCGGCACTTTTACCTTTTCATGGTCGGCTCGAAAGTTCATATTGACCGCGGCATTTCGTGTTTTCTTGCCCCAGTTGGTCCGGTAAGGATGCTCGCGCCCACCACATGCGCGCGGTCGCACATCGTCGGGTGGTCTGGCCATTTTAGCGGTGCATGTCGATCAGCACGAATGCTTGCTTGCTAAACATTGCTACGCCAGCATGAAAGTAGCGGCAAACAGGCGGGGCTGTTCAAAGCCGCACGTTGATTTTTGATGTCTCCCCAACTATATCATCTAGCCTACCCTGCGATGCTAATACAGCACCTCACACCGCCGAAGATTAAAAAGGGTGTAGCTACAGCGCGCAAGCTGCTGCTGCGATGCGCGACGGTTATGACAACGCAGTGGCAACTGTTTTTGTGGCTAGATGCTAGCATCGCTCTAAGAAGCACCTGTGGAAGCTCTGATGGTTTCACTGCGCGCTCTCAGCGCTGTGCGTCACATGCCACTGCACCAACTGCATCGATCAATGTGCTTTACCTCAGTTGTCGCTTTGACTTTTCTGATTGAAGTCACTTGCACGCATGCTAGCATGGCTAATGATGCGACACGACGACGCGATCAAGTTCTCGGATTACAAAGATGCGTTTTCCAGTTTCTCTTGGTTTATTATGTTTCATCGATCCTTCACAGTCCTTGTCTCATCGAGTCGAGTGCATCGATCGAAGACCCTCCTTGTTGAGCTGAGTTTGACGTTTTGGCATGGATGGCATGTGTCGCCAACGTTATAGTTTTTGTTTTGCATTTGTGATCCGGGCATCACGTACTAGCTTGACGTTGCGATGGCAGCAATTATTTGCGTACTTTGGGCAACTGTGAGCGCAGCAATGGCCTCGATCGCCTCGCCTTGCAAGCTAGTTCACATGAGTGAAAGCGGTTTCAATTTTTTAAAGGAGCGTGCTCGCGTGGTTGACTGGGAAGGAAGAAGGAACATTGAATTTCGCATTGGTGCAAAAACTGCACGCGCAAGAACCACATGGGAAACACGTTTATGCAGGGCCAGCAAGCGATAAGTTTCAGATCAAGAGGGAACATTGCTAGATTGCACCATACGCACATCATCATTCAGATTAGTCCATGCTAAATTCACTATCTCCGTCCCCCTCGTCCACGTCCACGCCCGCGTGCACCCCGCCTTCCTCCGCCGCGTCTCCGTGATGAGGATGATGATGACGTGGAGGAGATGGACGAGGATGCTGCCGTTTTCTGGGATTGTCGCGAGCTCGACTTCTTCTCAATCGTTTTACTATGATACCATGTGCAGATAAAGAACTCATTATTTCGTTTGAAACAATATGATTCGCTACATAGCTTTTGGATTTGAAAACAGCATGCTAGACTCTCGGCAAATCTTACAGCATATACACCATAACTACCACAAAAACAGTATTTTCTAATATATATATATATATATATATATATATATTAATATAATATTAAAAAATAGGTAATACTTGAGTTTGGCCCGAAGTCGATCCCTCCGCGCATCCGTCATCTTTGGCTGCCGACGCTCCTATAAAGACAAGTCCAAAATGAAGGAAGATAGGCATAAATATACCATAAATTCACCGCCAACCCACAAGCATGCTCATCATCGATAGCAGCTACGGCGAATGAGGTACTTTCATGCTTTGTAGTGATGCTTTCTGTGCTTCCTTAGCGCACCTGAGGCCGATACAAATGGGGTGATAATTATAGGCATTTATTGTAGCTGTTGCGTAGTGAAAACAGTTTGATCTGAATTCGGTCGGGTTGGTATCTAAGAGAGAAGGCATTTCTATGAAATCTTTCATCAATACTGCAATTGTGCTGCTGCTACTACTACTACTACTACTACTACTCCTCCTCCTACTACTACCACACACTGCTAATCCCCCCCCTTATTTTCACCCATGCAACGCTGGATTGAGATGTTGGGAGCAATAGCGACGCTTACAGTGCCTGGGATATTATTTGAGGAAAAATGTATAAATTCAGACACAAACACATGCAAACACACACACAAACACACACACACACACACACACACACACACACAAACACACAAACACACACCGGCAAATGAACGAAGTAAAAGCATTCATCTTCGCTCGGCACTGAGGCGTTCCGCAACGGCCTATTCGCAGCTCGGATTTGGCTTGTGACAATCTGCGACAAATAACAAGCGACAAATAACAAGCGACAAATAACAAGCGACAAATAACAAGCGACAATAAGAACAGGGCAGGTCATGCAGCCCCGCCCTCCTGTTTTCTCTCCTCCCCTCCTCTACCCAAAATCGAAATTTGTTGAACGGTGCGGAGATAAAGGGAGATGCGCGGGGCGCGGCCTACAGGTTGTCGAATGCCATTGCTCCATCCTTATCCTCATCGTCTTCTCCAACCGCAGCAGAACTCTTCCCACCACCACCACCACCACCACCACTACTACTACTGCTACGAATGTTTTCTCTTTGGCCACGTTTCTTGGAATCTATTGCATCCTTGGCTTTGCTGCGCGTCGTCGGGTTGCTTATTGAGGGCTGCTGATTCAACCCAAAGGCCTTGCTCCTGTCATTGAACGTGCCCCTGCTGCTTGTTGCGGCATCACCCGCTGCTATTTGCCTCCCAGATACGCCTGCTTTCTCTACTACATCTTCAGCCAAAAACACCACAATGATCATCGTCCAACAGTCACTCATCACCACCACCACCACCACCACCACCATAATCATCATGATCATTGCTAGCTCAAAGTCCCATGCGCATCATATCAGCATCGTTACGTAAGACCCACCTGGCTGGGCGGTGGCATCGGGCCGTGCATAAATGATGACAAGACGGCGGCGGGGCGGCACACCCTCGGATCGATGTAGAACAGGCAATCTCAACCTAATTTGGCCAAGACACCGACGTATTGTCGCAGACGAGCAACACGGTGAGACACTGCATCGCCAACCGTGTTAGTATTCTCAAACTCCAGAAAACATATACAGCCCCCCCCGGGTAGTCGGCCATTTCACACGTGATTGATGATGGCCGTTGAGTATAAATTTGAGTTCAAGCAGCAAGTGCGTATACAAAAGGCATGTATGGGTATGGTGGAAAGACGTGCTCCGCACGGTGACAACGCCTACCTCTCTATAGCATCGTGCACGCGTTTGCGGTCTCCAGCACACAAATAGCACGGAAGTTCCATTCTTGGAGGAAACTGTGAGGTGTTATTACTGCTACCACTGCTTCCTCCCCCCGACCGATTCTTCCCCCTCTTTTTCTTCTTCTTCTTTCCGCGATTGCGGCTAGTACTCGCCGTCTGCTGACCCCTAGCAACCGAGTGTCGGGATTTCTGTACAAAGTCTAGGAGGGGGGGGGGGGCGGTGGAGATACGGCGTCTGTTGTGTTGCGGCTTTTCGAGATTTTTCAATTCCCTACATGTATATGCACACCTTCTCTCTCTCTCTCTCTCTCTCTCTCTCTCTCTCCCTCCCCATCACTTACCTAACAGTGTTTTCTCGATTTTCTGCTCACTCCATTCCTCCTCAGCTGGCTGCTGGTCTCCCTTCTTCTCTTCGGTGCGCCGTGCTGCATCTTGCTTGACACTGCGACAGCCTCCTCTCCCACTGTCCCCCCCCCTGCCTTTTCCGAGACCGCCATCATCGCTAGGAGGGAGATGGGAACGAGGGATGTACAACACGAGGAAGGATTTGGATCCTGGAGTTTCTGCTCAAATTAGCAGAAGACGCACACATCAGCCATTGAGTTTTTGTCGTTTGAAATGCCAAATAAGGTGAGCAAATGGCTGCTGAGGGATTTCCTTGCACACATCAGCGAGGGGATTGATGCAACGGAAGAAAAGATAACGAGCCGCTGCGCAAACGATGGCTTGGTTGATGGACGCCCAGCACCAATGCATACTCTCTCTCTCTCTCTCTCTCTCTCTCTCTCTCTCACACACACACACACAGACCAGACACACAAACACACAAACACACATAAGTATATGTATATATTTGTTATTTATATTGATAAATTTCTAGAGAGAGAGAGAGAGAGAGAGAGAGAGAGAGAGAGAATAGAAAGGGGAAGGCTCACTGGATACAGTAAGACCAAACTGAAGGAAGAATTTGCTAATAAAACCGGTCACTACCTGGGATTACTTCACTGTCTTTGATCTCCTTCCCCCGCCGTAGAATACGCACCTTTGCGCCGGGTTTTACCCTTTGAAAAAAATAATCGATTCACACGCTTGATGATACTTCCATACGCCTTAAATTTGTATACATGTGCGTGCGTGCGTGTGCATGTGTGTGTGTGTATGTGTGTATGTGTGTGTATGGGTGCGCGCGCGCGTGTGTGCATGGGTTTATCCGCATAAGCATAGCGGTGGGTGCAAGAGGTAGCTGCCGCTATTGTCCTTGTAGCTTCCATGTGCGTGCAACCGAACATATGAGGTGTGTGGTATGTGGTGAGGGGCACGAAACTAACTTGAAATGCTTCATAGCACGCTCCTTTACAGACCCAGCGGTCTCTGTACTCTCGACCTGTAGGCTACACACACACACACACACACACACACTACCATCATCATCATCATCATCATCATCATCATCGTCGTCGTCATCGTCATCATCATCCGTACTATGGGATTGGTCAATACTACTGCTGCTACAACTACTACTACTTCTCTCACTTACTTGCACGTCTCTCCCTGCAATGTCTTTAACCTCACGGTTCTCTTGGGTGATGAGGAGGCGGAGTCGGTAGACAAAGACGCGCCCTCATTCTTGGACGATTCATTGCCAGGAATAAGCGATGATTGGTTGGAAGAAGAAGCTCCTGATGTCGTCACTGCTGTCTCTGAGGCTAATACTGTTTTATGCGTGCTTCTCTCTCCCCCTTCTCCTTCTCCCCCGACTCCCTTCTCTCTCTCCTTAACAGCAGCATCGATTTGGATATCGCTTTGGAGGTTGTCTTTGCAATCTTTTAGAGCTTTCTGCCCCCGTGTTTCTTCTCTCACGGCTGCTGCTGCTGTTGGTGCCGTTTCCTCAAAATTGACTCCAGTAGCCCCTTTCGTAACCTCGTCCTTATTCTTCACATTACCGACACTGTCCTCCTCCTCCTCCTCCTCCTCCTTATTTAGTCCCTTTTCTTCTTCCTCTTCTTCTTTTTCTTCTTCTTCTTCCAGCTCATGAGTAGCATTGCGGTAGTCTATTTGTTGTTATTTCCGGTATTTAAAGACACAAACACACACACACACACGCACACACACACACACACACAACTCACTACCCCTCTGCCCCTTCTCATACTTGCTATCACCCGCTCTTGAACATATACATACGCATATACACACATACACACACATAAGCACATAACAGCTCATAAGAGAACAAATGACACAGTCCCCACCCCTCTTTACACAAAAATAATCGCCTCGTTTGACCTCTACCACTTCTACTACGCACATGCGCCACTTGCTTATCATCCATGCCCATCAACTCACCAGCATGTTCTTCGCAGTAGGAAAGGAGTCGTGATAAGAAAGGATCCGAGCTCACGGTAGTCGAATCCTACCAATAATAGCCAAAACACAACACAAACAAGTGGGAACCAAGGTGAGACTCACCCACATACTCCTGCCGACTTATAATAATTTTTCCAATTTTTAAAAACAAAAGGTGCAATACCAACACACAAAAACACAAATACACACACATATATACACATGCGCGCGCGCGCGCGCACACGCACATCCATATAATATATATATATATATATATATATATATATATATGAGTGTGTGTGTGTGTGTGTGTGTGTGTTGGTAAGTCGTGTAGCAAACTTAGAACCCACCGCAATGATGGCGACGTGTCGTTTGGCCCTCGTAATAGCGACATTTGTGCGCCGATTCTCGCTAAGGAAGCCAACCTTGATAATATATATAATATATATATATATATATATATATATATATATATACATTGGGGGCGGAAAAGGGTGAGCTCACATGGATGTAGCTATGGCACTAAGATAGTGTTAAAATATGCATCCTGTAACGACCTTTCGATCTACGTTGCTTCTAACCATAGAGAGTACTATGCACTCCTTTTCTCTTCCTGAGCGGCATATATTCAAACACGAATATATACATATTATATAGATATATATATATATATATATATATATATATATATACATGTATTATAGATTACATGTATTATATGATACCAACATTTTTATTTACCCATTGACTTTTTAAAAAAACCGAACATGCGCCAAATTCACACATATACGAGGCATGACGACCTTGAAATCCGTCAACAGTTCCGACCTCGAGATCTCTGAGAGACTCTCCGAGCATCTCCCGGAGCAGCGTCACCTTGACGAAAAATCATTTTTTACGGTAAAAGAAACATCTGCTCAATGGGCACACACGCACACACACACACACACACACACACACACACACATACACACACATGCATACACTATCGATGGCGGGCTGTGTGAGCAACTAATTGTTCTGTTAAAGCGCCTCATCAAATTCACCACGGAAGATCGCAGCAAGTAGAGACACTTGATCTAAGAGAAAGACTCCTCCGACCTGTGCGTTGTATGGCGTGATGATGCCGATTTCGTGGGACCGCAGCCCTGCATCGAGCAGTTTCGTTGCATATCGCTACATAGATATTTATTATATCAAATTTCGATCACGATTGGAACAAGACAACGGCAGATATTATCTGCACACGTGCAGGTTCATAACCATCAAGATAGGCGTGGATTGCGGTCTTCTTCTTCTTCTTCTTCTTCTTCTTCTTCTTACTATCATTATCATTATTATCATCATTATCACTATTATTCGTAGCAGTGCTTGAGACGCACGCACCTTCACCAGCTCGGCCTCGTCCCGATTTGATCTGCGCGGAAGGATGCCATAACAGATGGTTGAACGACATCGTCAGCACTCAAATGGGTGATAATAAACTTCAAATTGCATGTAAAGGGCGCAGTCTTTCTAGCAAGCAGGGAGGCTTTTGTTGATAATTGGAAGTATGAATTAACAACACGGCGATAAAAGGACCTTGATTCTCCCTCTTCAGTGGAATCCTGTGGGCAAACCGACACAAAGATAAACACACACACACACATACACACACACACACACACACACACCCACACGCGCACACGCGCTGAGAAAGCTTTTGAGCGCTAAAATGTGAGATGAGCGGATTATCGTTCCAACTACATGATGCGGGTTTTCCAACTGCGTGCGTGCATCTGTGTGTGCGTGTATGTGTTTTGTATTCAAGTGATTCCGACCTCCTCAAAACCGCATCCAGCAGTATCGATGAGCACCATGGCCTCCCTAGTCCGGTTGATATGAGAGAAGGGGGGGGGGGGGGGGGGAAGGGAGGGGAAGATTTTACTGTCTTACGATGAACGTTGCTCACCATTTCCTTACACAGTAAACAAGGTTTGGAATAGGCCAGTAAGAAGGCAGGGAAACTCACCTTGTTTCCTCCGTAGATCTTACCTGCGGCAAATCTGCAAGCAGCCGGGATTTGACGCTCTCAGCCGCGACTAATCGGCCGTCATAAAGCTCCTCACTGGAATAATACACATACACCACCCAGGACTTACGCTTGGGAAATTCAAAACCAATGTATCATCACCATAACCAACGGCATCAGCATCCTCAGTAGCAACCGTAGTAGTATTAATACAGTAAATAAAGTAGGTGTGTGTGTGTGTATATATATGTATATATATATATATATATATATATATACATTTAATATTGCAAGAGAAAGTTGTTACACCTTGACCACCGACAGATAGTCTCATTCATACGATATTGCATCGTTAGCATGTGTGCTGCTGGAGATTTCGCCTCCTGTAGTTGTTCGTACAAAGCAGTGTGTTCTCGATTCTCCTTCCCCCCCCCCTCTCCCCTCCATTTCTCTCTTGTTGTCCTCCTCCTCCTCTTCCTAGTGAGAGAGTGCAGCCAGAACGCACATGCGCGTTCCACAGTCAAAAGAAAATGGTGAAATCTTGATATATCCACCAGCAACCACCTCGAATTTCCCCATTAGCTTCTCGAAGAGAGTGTGGCCAAGTCCTCGTTTCAATGCCTCGTCAGAGGAGACGACCTATGGGAAGGGGAGGGGAAGGAAGGTAGAGGAAGAAGAAAAACGAAGAGTATGAGAAGCAAACAGCAGGCTAACGAGAATACGATTGATCTTATGTTTGTATGTGTATATGGATAGGTGTGTGCGTGCGTTGTTCCCCGTTCATATATATATATATATATATATATATATATATATAATATTTTTATGTATATAATCAAGTTGATCATAATTTTGTTGTTCTTGCACTGACCGGAGGAAGCTGCTTATGGTCTCCAGCTAGAATCACATTCCCTCCCTAAGTTAACATGAGCACAAATATTATATATATATATATATATATATATATATATATATATATATTATATATATATTAACACATACTGCACGTGTGTGCATGTGTGTTGAAAATAAGAGCTGAATAAGAAAAGATATGCTTAAATGTGCGCAATTCAATGTGTGGACAATTGCATGTGCATGGGCCATCCTATTCACGTGCTGTTTATCTGCTGCTCATCATGTTCAAATCAAATGGAACCTAGCTTCCAACATCGTCAATCTTAGCTATTGCTGTACACTAACCACACACACACACACACACGTATTTTATATAATATATATATATATATATATATATATATATAAACGCACCTTTAACATTGGAATCCAAGTCGAAGGTTCCAAAGACCTTGCGTATCACACGCATTTGTCCATTATATGATGATGATGAGGAGGAGGGGGAGGATGAGGAGGAGTCATGGGAGGGGAGGGCGCAGGAGGTAGGAGGAACTTACTGTGCTGCTTCATCAACAACGATGAGATCAAATCTGATGAGGCGAGGGAGGAGGGTGAGAAGCCAAGAAAACAAGCCAGAAACATTGGGAAAGCAATGCAGATGCCGTACCCCGGTCACTACTACACATGCGCATATTCTCATCCAAACAACGCGACGAAGGGATGCAAACCAGCAGGGTGGTCCAAAGACTACAATCGAGAGAGAAGTAGCACTACAACAAGCTCAGTCGAGGCCACCTTTTATTCCGCAGCTCTCTCCCAGCCGCACCTAGTATCAAAGGCACCACCCGTGTGTTATCACCTTCGCATGGCCGCGTGTTGCGTACGCTTGCGAAGTGCGAATACCATTCATTCACATCCATGCATATCGAAGTGCAGGATGCTGATTTGATTCAAAGACAGCACCTGCGTTGGTGGAGAGTACGACATCTGCGCCGTCGATGGACCTATGATACACACGGCATCACACACACACACACACATATATATATATATATATATATATATATATATTTAATAAATTTACAATAAGCACATTTAAAGTAACTAAGAGAGACCTTTAGGTAATGAATATATTGTACTGCGAGTGAATGTACAAGTGTGTGTGTGTGTGTGTGTGTGTGTGTGCGTGTATAATATCACATACAATCCAGCGGCCTTCCGCTCATGGTTTCGAATGTCTTTTCTGGTATAGTAGCAAATACACATAACTTACACACACACACACAGAGACTTCGCTTTTATTTTATTGCACTTCCCCTTTTCATCTCACCCTCCCCCCCCTCCGTCCGCCTAGTACTACTACTACTACTACTACTACGACTACTATTGTTAATGGCCCTATTACCGCAAGGCCTTGGCCTCGAGCCAGAGCTCTCGCTTTTCATTGCGAGCAGCAGCCTTGATTAGTGTTGTTTGTTTCCACCATCAGGCATTTGGTGATGATGACGACGATGACGACGACGATGGTGATGATGATGATGATGATGATGATGATGATGAGGCTGATAACAGTAAATCTGCAGCCCTTCGCAGCCCTCCCCGCCCCGCGTGTCTTTCTCCCCTCCCTTTTTACGCGTGAAGATTCTTGACTACGAAAAAGGCACGGGTTGTATCCGTTGGTACCACCTTCTCCTCGGATGTCGTAGCTCTTCGCTTGCTCAAGTTTTGTGAGTTTAACCTTGCTATGCGCTTGAACGTTTTGTCGAGGTCCTGTGGGGCCAGTCGGGGTAGTAGTAGTAGTAGTAGTAGTAGTAGTAGTAGAGATGGGGACGAAGGTGATGATGATTGGTGATGATGAGGATGGTGGCGGTGGTGGTGGTGAAGGCAAACTAGCGGTGACGATGTCATTATAGGAATTCAAGTGAGGAGGAAGTGGGGCATGTATGCTAATGATTCTGCTGGATAAGATCCCATATAATGCTAGGTGTAAAAATAATGGATTGAATTGCCAACACATATCAGCAGCACCTCTCTCAGCGCCCTGGCCACAGAGGCACCTTTATATTGTTGTTATGGTGTGCATAGATATTCAGATCTCTCTCCCCTACACCGAGCCGAGAGAATAGGGGAGGAGTGGGTTGATGCTTTTGTTGGGTTGTGAGAGAGCTCGGTGCTCGCAAGTGCGAATGGCGCTGACACGCTGTGTGTGCGAGCGTGTATGGTATGTGGGTTTTTGTGTGTTGTGTGTTGTGTGTTGTGTGTTGTGTGTTGTGTGTTGTGTGTTGTGTGTGTGTGTGTGTGTGTATGCTTTATGTGAATTTGTGTGTGTTTTTGTTTGTGTGTGTGTGTGTGTGTGTGTGGTATGTTGTGAGTTATGTACTATCTGAATCCCGAACGACGGAATCTAGCGAATGCCTGTAACACACACACACACACACACACACACACACACACATAGAATATATTTATATATATATATATATATATATATACATTTATCTATTTCCAACCCCCTCCACGTTTTGGTGAAAAAGATATCTTTGAACACCGATGATTCGAAACATATTGCTCCCATGTATGCTAGCGTCCCCCCCTTGTATGTATTCATTGCCACGTTAATGCCATCAATGCTACTTTGCTTTGACTGAGGGAGTCACTGATTGATGAAAATGCTTAAGATAGCGTCTCCCCCCCCCCCCCAATTCTTCATCTCAACCTTCTTTTACCTTACAATACTAGGAAGCATTCTTGCGGGGTGTCCTATATACATATTATCGTACGTTTGAAAACCATTGATGATCACGCATATATTTTGTCTAAAAGATACTATTTGCGTATTGGTGCTGATTTCCCGGCTCTGCGCTCAAACTGTGTATACGCGAATGAATACAGTCGGTGCGGCATAGATGCTGTCGGATCACTGTGCCATTGGAGAACCATGTGTAGTAGTGGTAGTAGTAGTAGTAGTAGTAGTAGTAGTGGTAATAGTAGTACCCACGCGGACGACTTTGATATGGCGTCCTAGCCTCTCGCATAGGTTGTCCACCTGCAATGAAAGAGAGTCTCGCATAAATAATGTATAATATCATATACAAAATACTTCGTTTCCTCAGCTGTCCACCCCCCCCACCCCCCCCACCCCCAAGTTCTCTCCTCGAAGCTCAATTACCGCTATATTAGACGAGGCGCATGCCAGCACCCTTTTACCGTGCGCGACAGCCTATAAATCATACATCAGTGAGGGTACCAGATATTACGCACCATCCAAGGCAAACCGCGCAAAACACGCTATTGTCAAACAGGAAGAGATAACTGAAACCCAAGAAAATAAGTCTCTTGGTTTCTGGCTGGGCAAAAAGGAGGGAGGGGGGGGTTGGGAGGGGGAAGCGATTGGAGGCACAGAAAAAGACATATAAGACTGTGGAGGCGTCTAAGAAGGGATACGCTACATATGATAAAGACGACCTGATGAATGCACTCTACCACTGTAGTCGTTTTCCCCGTCCCTGGAGGGCCATGGATAAGCAGCAGACTCTCCTGATGAGATAGACGACGCAATAACGTTAGCCCATATAAGCGTGCACTCTCTTCAAAGGGCACATGGAGTGAGCAGAGGGGCCTCATCCGTTCCAGCCGCGAGCAAACGTACACGCGCATATCAGTGTGTTTAGCTCGGAAAACCCACCGCTCGCAGACTGAGATTGACCGCTTGCTTCTGCTGGTCATTCAAGCCCGTGTTAACGAATTGGATCTTCGGAGCCTTCGCTTCCTGCGGAGAACGGCCGCCGGCTGCTGAGTGCTGGCGGCGCGGGGGGGGGGGCAGATCTTGGGAGAATACGGGCAGCTTTCCAGGCACAAAGCGGATGTCAACGATGCGACGTGTGAGCTCCGATATTTCTGTTTTGTACATTTCGGAATGTGCTTACGGCATTCAGAGTGCACAGGTTGGTCTTATATATATATATATATATATATATATATATATATATATATGTGTGTGTGTATTCGTTATATCACGTATTCTATTAGTTTATCTAAGAAATGTGCAGAAGGCGCTCTTCTTCCCTGGCCGCCGGCCCTCTCCTCACCTCTGTCACTAGACGCTGATGATGACACCCGGGAGAGGTCTTTAAGAGCTTTACTGTTTTGATATGGATGGGGAGCGTAAATGTACCATGCGAAGGTATTTATTCTACTGCCACTCTGCATTCTCACATGATTAACTTTTTGACGAATAACCTCCTAATTACATGAAACCAACCCCCCCCTACCCTCCCCCCGCTCAAAAAAATCTCTCCATTCCTCTTTCTTATCGTACGTCAATCTTCCATATGTGACATCATTAGAGAGCTTGACGAGCGACACGGAACGACCAACCAAATCCTTCAAGAAAGGGGGGGGGAGATAGATTGGATGATGCTTTCAAATTAATAGCAGGAGCATGCGTGAGAAACAAGCTGCTTTGTGCGTTGAATTTTGAAGGTGCGTCTTGTTTGTGTGGGAGAAAGAGAAAAAGAGAGAGGGGTGGGGTGAGAGAGAGAGAGAGAGAGAGAGAGAGAGGATGGAATATCCTCTCTCAGATAGGTTTGTCAGGTATGAATTTCACCCTCCTCCTTCTACTACTACTACTACTACTACTACTACTACTACTACTACTACTGCCACCTGTAACATGCCGTGCGCCTCCCCGTCAAAAGCGACCACGAGCTCCGTCTGGCTTCGTCTGTAGATTATTCCTCGGTTCTCGTCCGAAGACGAAGAAGCGGCGTCGTTTCCATTGCTGCTACCTCTACTCTTCAGAGAACCACCTCTGCCGCCGCTGCTTCCATTGCCTCCGCCTCCTAAGCCATCGGAAGTGCTGTCGAGTAGCCGAACTCCCCGGTTGGTAACCTTGCAAAGCTGCACCAAATCTCGGTTGCGGAAGGAGGTGCTGGGCAGGAGCTTTCCTTCTTGCATGGGCGTGACGGACAGCATGCACCGTCCATACAAACCCGTGTGGATTCCCGAAGCACGCAGCTTCGTGAGGCAAACACCCTTCGCCTCAAGTTCTTGCACTGTTTTAAGCTGCCTGTGCGACTGAGGGGAGGGGGGGGGGGTAAACAGCAGCTCAGTTAGGGGGGAAAAGGTCAGAATGGATACAGTCGTTTGGCATTTAAAAAAAGTGTAAACCGCCAGCGAAAGAAGGCATCATCGGTAGAAGAAGAACCTCAGCAAGTCGTATCTCCTCCTGCCTCTCGAGCTCCAGCAGCTTCTGAGCCTGAGAGAACAAGCTGGTGTCAGCATGGCTAGTACGCATTGCACGAGTTCCTGTTGTTGAGGCAAACCTTTGCTACGTATTTCTCCATCTTGGTCGCCGTTCCTATTCCGACGTGGTTTGTTTTTAACTGCTCTGCTCAGCTCGACGAGCCGGCGGCTGCTAGTTTCAATTCGGAACGTGGGGAGGACAAGAAAGCTTTTTCTGTCGGGAGTACGAGTAGTGTCCTTTTACAGGCCGTTATCATATCTGCGACAAACAAAAAAGAATGGGCACGTTTATGGGTGCTGTTTCATGGCTGCGACATGATCTCAAACCCATTTGACCTAGTGACTCAATCATTGGCGCATGTGAGTCGTCTGGCCTTCGTTTTTTCCTTGCGACATCAAAAAATAAAAAATTACTGGAGAATCAGAGGAGATTTCTTTCTTCCCATTTGAGCCGCATTTGAGTTGTGTCTGACATCGTGTCTGATACATCTTCCGATGTTTCAACCGCGAAGAATGCACTGTCCATACGGTGTGCTACCAAAATTGTGAGCAAGGGCACAACAGGCGAAGGCAGTAAGAGCTAGTCATGTCAGCAGATGTAATTGGAAAATCCGGTGGCTTGCTGGTGACGTTCTCGGACCGCAAAACACCGCTTAGGATGACAAAAGCCTCAATCAAAGTGTTTGTGAACGGAATGCACATCGAGGTAGCAAATAGTTGCTGAAGGAGGGGGAGTGGGTTGACGATTGTTTTATCGAGAATGTTGATAAGTAATATTTGCATGTTCGACGCTTCCCAAAGGTTCGCCAACGCTTGACGTTCTTCAATCCACACAATAAAGCTCTCGAGGGAGAGCTTGTGCTGCCCCTTCCAGAACGAGCCACCATTTGCCGCTTCGGTGCGTGCGTGTGTGTGCACATAGTACATTTGCCTTTTCGTCACAGTAATGTTGGTCCAAAATTCTCTCTCTCTCTCTCTCTCTCTCTCTCTCTCTCTCTCTCTCTCTTCTTCTACTATATATATATATATATATATATATATATATATATATATATATATATCACGCAACCCTTGCCCCCCTTCATTAGGCAAGATAGACCCGGAAACCAATAAGACAAACTGGGCGACTGTCGTCACAAAGGAAAAGGCTCGAGTCGTATTTGAGACAGAGGTGCGGACCGGCAAGAAGGCGGCCATGGTGGAGAAGATAGAATCTGCTGGGAACCTCTATAAGACACGTATTTACCCCATCCCCCCCCAATGTGAGCTCACAGTGGAACTCTGGCACTTCGACTCCCTCGACTACGGGCAAGTGGCATCCTCCTCCATCAGTAGTTCCAAAGCGGAAGACAACGGATATTGCTCATTATCGAGGAGAAGGAGGCCTAATGGCACCGCCGTCGCCGCTGCTGCTACTGCTGCTACTGCTGCTGCTACTACTACTACTACTACCACTACCACTATGGCATCATGGTTTAACCTCCCTGACTCACTCGTCGGCCACATAGCTTGCTTTCTCGGACCTAAGAGTATCTCCCGCTTATCTTGCGTGAACAAGCGTGTGCTGAAGGTAATGAGCCCGGCACTTATCAGGCTCCCGCTCTATTGTGCTGGGCTCGCGCAATCGGTGGAAGTGACCGTCATTGCGGGATCGGTGGGGGGGATCGGGGACGAAGAGATCTATGCCTTGAAAGCGGGGTCTGCTTCGACGTCGTGTCTTCCGCTCATTAGGTCAGATGATGCGAAGAAACAGCTGTTCTGCTCAGTCAAAAAGCCGGGCGCGGCCGCATGTATCGGCGTGGCCGTCCCGTTTTTAGTGGGAAACCAAGCATTAGTCAATGTGCAGCGCCTCGAACAAAGTGACAGCGACGATGACAGCGAAGCAGTAGCAGCAGTTGCAAAAGCAGCAACCGAGGGAAAAGTGGCGCCGGAGACAATGACGGCTGCCGTGAATGGAAACAAGAGAGGGCACAACAGAGAACTGGAAATGGTGGTGGATGATAATGACGAGGATCAAAAAAAGGGATTGGGGCGAGGAGAAGAAGAAGAAGAAGAAGATGATGATGATGATGATGAGCGAGAGGAAGAAGAGACCTACTTCTCCATCCTGGACCGCCCCCTTTCCGTACACTACGCTCCGGAAAGAAGCAGCAGCAGCAATAGCAGCATCGGGATTATCTGGGACACGTCTTTAAGCCGCGACATAGATTCTGAGTCAGAAAAGGCGCTTCTGCTCGAACGCAGGGTCCTCGAAGCATTTCTCCTTAAAAACACTAGTAGCAGCACCAAAATGTCGCTCTACTCGTTCTCAACGGCCGTCACGCCTTGCGAGGGCGTGCAGGGCGTCGATACGAAGACTCTACTTCAGGCCGTGGATGCACTTAGGTATAGAGGAGCAACGAAAATGGAGGCGCTGGCCACGGTGCTGATGAACGAAGAGACCAATGGCGATTGCGACGGCAGGGCCGAGATGTCTGCTACCACTACTACCACCACCACAACGACGATGGCTACTGACCACGACTTTTGGGTGATATTTACGGACGGCGTGGACACGCTCGAACTGCTGCCCGACGCTATGGCGCCAACGGCTACAGCAGATCCAACGCCTGCAAAGCCCTGCTACATCCTCACCGCCTCGAGCACGGCCGACCGCGCCTACCTTCGCGCTCTAGCGCTCCGCTCAGGTGGGCGGTTCTTTGATCTCCTGAAGGCAAGGGAGGTGGCAAGGGCCCCGCAACTGATAGGCCAGGCTTGGTTTGGCTTCCTCGGTGCAGCGTACGACGCGCGGCAAATCTCGAGCCTACACCCCAGCGGTGCACGGCCTATGGCCCTTAACGAGAGGCTCGCCGTAACTGGCAAGCTTGCCAGTGGCACCAAGGCGACCAGCGTTGTCCTTCATTACGGGGTATACGGATTAGAACCAGTTCTAAGCCGCAGGATCACCATAGTTGCATCCTCTCCCTCCTCAGAAAGGAGAAGAAGAGGAGGGGCGAGGGGGGGGAGAGGCACTAATGTGGCAAGAGCCTGGGCTGCAGATGAGGTGCGGCGCATCGAGGGGGGAGGGGCGCTACCGGAGCGATACGCGAAGATGGGCGTGGAGAAGGGGAAAAAGAGGATCTTCATCGACCTCGGCCGCAAGTTTAAAATCGTGACCCCAGGGACTTCAATGATTATGCTAGAGAAGCTCTCACAATTCATACAACATGATGTCACACCTCCCACATCCTCGGCATTCTACAAGGAGTTCATACAGAAGCAGAGGGCGGGGACTGAGGCTGAGGAGGCACAGGTACACTTTCTCATGGGATGACCCCTGTCGTTGTTGCTGCCTTTTTCAAATTTTCGCAGCTCTGTCCTCCATCTTCCGTCGACAACTCTCCATATAAGTTATAGTAGACCTCATCACTTGGCAGTATTAGGGGGGTGCGTGGGATGACTGAATGATGACAACTACGAAGCATGATAAAGATGATGTGATGACGGCGATGATGGTGGTGGCGGTGATGATGATGATTCATCGTAACAAGGAGGATCAGGATGGCCTCACATGTTTTGTGTTGTTTTCTCGTTTCTATACCTCTAAGGTCAACGATGATGATTACTATACCAATATCAATTGCTGATATGATACTTTCCCCTCTCTTTCTTTCTTGGTTTCCTTCTGCCTCTCTCTCTCTCTCTCTCTCTCTCTCTCTCTCTCTCTCTCTTTCCTCCCCCCCCCCCTCCATCCCCCCACCCCCCATATTCCTTCTCCTTCTCTGTCTCTGGTCCTCAAAGGTCATCGGCAAGCTTGCACAGGTACGAGTATGGTGGCGCGATCGTGTCGCTTGGTGGGAGAGAGACTTCCTGGAGGAGCAGAAGAGACCGTACAAGCGCGTAAAGCGAGGTTAATCCTTCTTCACTCCCTTGATTCGCCAAGGCAGATAACGACTGAGCACAATGGTTTTATAATACATTTATAGGTGGGTTTGGCTTCGGTGTAGGGTCTGCTAGGTCCTCGGGGTTTGGTGGAGGAAGTGGAGGTGGATTTGGTGGAGGAGGAGGAGGTGGATTTGGTGGAGGAAGTGGAGGTGGATTTGGCGGAGGAAGTGGAGGAGGAGGAGGTGCATTTGGCGGTGGAAGTGGAGGTGGATTTGGTGGAGGAGGAGGAGGAGGAGGAGGAGGCGGATTTGGCGGAGGAAGTGGAGGTAACTCAAACTTTGGTGGAGGAGCTGTTAGATCCTCGGGGTTTGGCGGAGGAGGTAACTCCAACTTTTAAGTGGTTTCGACCGAACATATATTGAATGAACATAATGTTTATGATACTACATATAACAGCTCCTTCCTACGCTCCTACGTCTCCTGCCTACGCTCCTATGTCTCTTTCATACGCTCCTACTTCTCCTTCATACACCCCTACTTCTCCTTCATACACCCCTACTTCTCCTTCATACACCCCTACTTCTCCTTCATACACCCCTACTTCTCCTTCATACGGTCCCACGGCTCCTTCATACAGCGCCACGTCTCCTTCCTACAGCCCAACGTCTCCCTCTTACACACCGCATTCATCGAGCAACAACAATAGCGTCGGTTCTGGGGACAACGTAATCAAGCTTTCCTCTTACACCGTAAAAAACGCAAACGCCTCCGTGCTGCTGATGCGAAATGCCCTCGAAAAGGGAGGACTTGCTGAGGCAATGGGCGCTTTTGACTGCGAGCGGAGGAAAGATGGTTTCAAGGCGAGTGCCGCGCCCAGCTTCTACTTCGCCTGTGCTTCCTTCCTCTTCGAGCAGGCGCGCGGAGTGGGGGTGAAAAGCGGTGTGGCAATGGATGAGGAGAAAGAGGAGGTTAAGAAGGGTGGTGCGAACCGGAGGCGAGCAACTCCACCGAATGGCTCTGTCCCCGCCCCCCTGCTCCAAAAGGCGGCGTTACAGGTAATTCTCTCTCCGTTAGAACTGGGACTAGAAGACCCCGTCCTGCTGCGTCTAGTGGCATACCGCCTCCAGATTGAGTCGGAACAAGCGAAGAACGGCAGCTGCAGCAGCAACACCTCGAAAAGCGACTGCTACGATAGCGGAGAAATGGCTACGGTCATAGCACAGGTGGCGTTAAGTCTTTTCGAGCGCATCAAAGTTCTGAGGCCAGAAGAGCCTCAGTCGTATCGAGACTTGGCGCTATGCTTGTCCGACAAGGCCTTGCGGATGGCCAATAAAGCTGCGGCTAATGAAGGCGACAAAGACAGCGACGGTGATAGCTGCGAGCGCAAAGAGGTGCGCCGCATCGTTGCGAGGGCTCTAAGTCTCTTCGCGCGTGTGGTTACGGGTAAATGGGATAAACGCTTCATAGAGATCGAAGTCACAACGCTGATGGAGTTGAACGCCTTTGTTCATAGAATGCGCACGTTGCATCCCTGGATTGAGAAGGGGGTGCGAGGCGGCGGGCCCAACGGAGAGAGGACGGCTAATATTTTTGCCTTGGATCAACGAACGGATATCCGCGAGAAAATCCCCAAGGAATTCCTTCGGAACTTGCCGTGTGATTTACGTGTCTCCCTTGGGTGCGAAAAGCGATTATGATGATGATGATGATGATGATGATGATGATGGCGCCTTGCATACTGGTATATACCGGCCTAGGAGAATAATCGAGAGTTCTTTCTCCCTCTCCCCCTCTCTTTTCCTCTTCATCATCATCATCGGCATCATCAGCAGCAGCATCATTATCCATTATTCACACGCGACCATTCAGTTCTGCTGTGTTCTAATTATTCGTCATGAAATGATTCTCCTCTCCCTTTGCTATCCTGTCTTCTCGCAAATGACACACGCACACACACACGCACCATTAGATGTATAATATATATATATATATATATATATATATTCACACATATATGCTAATTTATAAATGATTTCAGCTGGGACACAGATATGACCGACATTGACCTGCATGTCATAGAGCCAAGCGGCGAAGAAGCTTATTATTCCAACAGGAGAACTCACATCGGCGGCCAAGTTTCAAGAGATTTTGTTTCAGGTGAAAAAGAGAGCAACAAAGAGCTGCTTTCTTAGAGTCTGAATATTTTTCGAATACACAAGACGACAATGATGATTGCAATGATGATTATGGTGACAATAACTGCGATGGTGATGATGATGATGATGACGGCAGCATTGAGACAGGGTAGGCACACTCATATAACGGATATTTGGCAATCGTAAGCCATAATGTCCAATCGACGAAAATAATAATCCACGTTCACACCCTCTTTTCTATCTGCCTCCTTGGGAGGGATTCTATGTGCGAAGTTGACAGGGTTTAATATTTTCTTTTCCATTCCTCTTTTTTCAAAAGGATATGGGCCCGAGGAGTATATGATCAAGAGTGCGATTGGAGGAAAGTACCTGATAAAGGTTACTGCTGCCTGCATAGCTTGTTGTTATGTCTGCAATTTTGGAACCCTCCCCTCCCCTTCACCTCCCGAGAGTTTTCTGCTTGTGCTGCTGCTGCTCTCTCTCTCTCTCTCTCTCTCTCTCTCTCTCGCTCTCGCTCTCTCTACTTGTCCCCGCACCGTTTTCGACGATATTGTCTTTTACCTAAATCGAATCTTCTGATGTACTGAGTTGGGTGATTTGAATGTGGCTGCTGGGCGTTGTTATCGTCGATCCATCATACATCTTCCTTACCGCCATCCAGCATACACATCGTTAAAAAACGTCCACGAAGTGATGAACTCATACATTTTAAGGCCAAGTACTTCTCGTCCCATCGCCAGGATTTCTCTGGAGCAACAACAATTCTACTTCGGCTGACCACCAACTTTGGGCGTTCGAGCGAGAAGAGTCAGGCCATTGCGTTGCGTCTCGACACGAACAAAGAGATGGTCAAAGTTGGAGAAATCAAGATGCCGACCTTGCCGTGGCAGCAGTAGAAATGAAAGAGAGAAATCCACAAAAATGGTGTAGCGATCGAGCGAGCCATCGCAGTGCCAACATGTTTAGATGTCATCGTCGCTAAGAAAGCTGATGCGACAACGTGTTCATCAAATGAATAGCTAGATGACTCATTGTGCCGCGCTGTCGGAGCTGTCTTCGCAAAATTTAGGCATACTGGATTGTAGCGCAACACTGAGCATGCTAGCATGCAAATGGCGCGCTCGCGTGTGGAGGTCATTGTGTGGTCGCACATCTCTACTTCTCGGCTGCATCTTAGGCATTCAAATGCGTGCAATGCAAGCAAATGCAGGCCTCGATTCGTAACAAGGCTGATCCCTTGCAGTGCGTTCAATCGCGTGCGCACCAAGCTAGCAAGAGATCAAAGAAAGCAAAAAAAACTTCCGAAAGCGTAGCAACACTGTGAGAGAACAACGCGAGATGATGATGGTGATGACTTAAATGTTGAAGGTTAGATTGGTGACACGTGCCTGTTTGGTTCGTCCCGCCACTAGCATCAAAGTACTTTGGAGGATCTTCCTAATGGCTAATGGCATCTGTCACCGCAGACACTTCTATTTTCATTGAAGACCAACACTTGATTTCTACTCGTTAGGATCTGAAAAATGAACCAAAAACGACAGACATCAGGAAGGAGAGAGGGAGGGAGAGAGAGAGAGAGAGAGAGAGAGAGAGAGAGATCCATTGGCTAGATTGGTAATCCCTGCGCAGTCGTGCTAGAATAAATACACATACATGCTGACGATTAATTTTTGTTCTCACTTGTGAACTTGAACTTCGAAGTGCCAGCAAGGCTCATGATAGTGTCGAAAATACCGAACTGTCCTGCAGTCAAGGACCCAATCATGGCACACCGCGCCCCAAGACCAGTGACGCAGAGCTTCACAAATCCTGTCTCGTAGGCTAGACGTCCAAGACGGGTTATGAGGGTTCCTTCTCCAACGGCCCCCTCCTTGTTGATGAGGAAGAGCAGGGTGTCTGCGGGGTGAGAGATGATAGCAGAAGCCACACCTGCAATTGCACCAGAGGAAAGAGAAATTGCGAGCTTGGTTCTTTCAGAAGCAGTGTTGGTGTTGACTCCAGTTGCTGAAAAGGAGAAGGGTAAGAAGGATGACGTTCATAACGGAGGAGAGGATCGATGAATTCCCAAAGTTTAAAACTAGAGCCACTTCTAGTACTAAGACTAATACCTGCACAAATGTTCTCAACTGCAACACCCTGTACGGTAAACTTAGCCATGGTGTAAGGAATCTGCTTCAGGAGTATAGGGCCGAATCCAGAGTAGAAACCCTTAATAAGACCGTCTTCTGATAGGATCTTAGGCAATGCACTAATAACACCGCTGGCGTATTCAGGGTTGGAAACCAGACGGATACGGGTTGTCTCAAGCGGACAGAGGAAGATGTCCGTAATAAATTCAGTACAAATAGCTGCTCCGAGGTAGATTGGAATGCGAAGCTCCCACGCCCTCGCCTCTCCGAGTTGCTGGGCGAAGTTGATCTTGAAGAACTCAACACCTCCAAATTTGAACCATCCCTGTAAGAAGTATCCAACGACCGTAGGACCAAGACCAATGGTTAGAGCACTAACTCCTTCTTCAGCGATGACCTGACGGAATCCAGCGATCATGCTCTCTCTGTAATTGAGGGCAATCCTCGTCTTTACGACGTCTACAGGGTGTAAGGCTCCGTGTGTGATTGAGCAGCAGATACCTCCAGCAAAAGCACCTTGGAGAAAGTAGGTGAGGTCAAAAGAGCCCTGGCTCTTCTTTCCGTGAATGTTAGGCCTTGGGATCATCATTGATGCAAGAAGGGGTGCGGTCATCGACGTATCTGGAAACACGGATGCAGGAGTAAGCAGATTTGCAATAATCCATGATCCAGGAC
This sequence comes from Bigelowiella natans CCMP2755, assembly GCA_000320545.1. Classification (NCBI taxonomy): domain Eukaryota; phylum Cercozoa; class Chlorarachniophyceae; genus Bigelowiella; species Bigelowiella natans. Next base: position 109,883 of record ADNK01002379.1, read on the forward strand.
ATGTTTATAAGTCCGGCTTTAATGAGAACATTTACTCTTGCGACTACCGTGTTATCTCAAAAAAAGGGAAGAAATCCTGGAGGGAAAATATTTGTTCTACTGCCCACCATCATCGAAAAATGACACCTCTCGTTGTAACTTCGCATGGAAACCATGTTGGATGTCCACATTTCTCCGTACTTTCTCAATGATAAACGAGAACTACACCCCCCAAAAGAGTCACATGTTCTTTCGAAAGAGGCGTCACGGGTAAGGCGTGTTCTAGCTGTTTCTGTGTTGTGACCACTGATGAGGACAACCGCGGTGCGTCGTCCATTATGCAAAATCGTGTCTCACTGCGTGCGCACCAAAGCGCAAGACTTCGGCGACAAGGAGGACTGGGACAGGGGAAAATTGTTGCTGAAAGTCTTCCAAATTGGGCATTGTTGGCGACAAGGTGCGAGACTTTGGCAACAAGCGACAAGGAAGATTTGGACAGAAAAGACAAAAATCGGCAGCAACACAGCGGTGGAATTTCCGATCAGCAAAGATCAAAAGCACTGATGGGAGATGGCTTCGCAGCCTTTTCATGAAAAAGTGTAGGGAGGAGATCGGTGAGAAGAGATCTTTCCAAAGCGCTTTGAAAAATGACATCAAGAGAGGAAACAGTGGCCAGACATTCAAATGAATGAATCTGGCATCAAGGAAAGCTGCCGACCAACACTGCAAGACTGGTCCAGTGGTCCTCGGTTTTTGTCAATCACGTCTGGACACAGCTAGGCAGGTTTCAACGCGCACTGTCTTGCACCCACGTGAAGTTCAACGTTCAACAATGTTCGTGAAAGTTGGCCACGTTGACCATCTGATCGACGAGATGCAGGAAGAGACGTGCAAGCATGCCAGCATGCAAAGGTTGCGCACCATGCCAGCGTGGTGATTGGTCAAAAAGGGCAAAACAAAGAAACAGCTCTGGCGTGCACACTTTCGGATCATCAGCTAGAAGGTTGTGCGAAGACTGATCTAGCTGATGTCCAGGATGGGGCAGTTGCATTGCGATGCATGCGATGCTAGATTGCTCACAGTGATCTCTGGATCTTTTTGCGCACACACCTTCTTTGCACATTGTCATCATTTGCCAATCGCAGAATATTGATTGTGCATGCACCGGCTAGCCGGGCCGTCATAGCAAAGTCGTTGTGCACTAGTACATGCATTGATTGTGATTGTGTGTGCTGTGCCAAAGTTGATGTATGAAATCATGCAGGTCTTCAGGTTGGTGCACAGTGTGGAAAAAATAAGCACTGCAATCATGTGATGCACCGCATTGAAGCAGGTGTGTTATGGGTGGGGATATGTCCCCACGACATGCTCTGAATTCTGCACTGCTTCACGCTGTGCAGCTCGTAGTTGCACATAGTGGCTCCTTTGTCACGTTGGACAAGTTTGTAGTTTCTCCTCTTTGATCGGTGTGCGAGATGAAAATCCAGGAGCCCGAGCCCTCGATCCTGGTCGCCACTCCTGCAAGCAAGGGCTTCCTCCGATCGGTAAATCTGCAATAAACCTTTAAAATATGGACATCGTGTTCCGAAATAGAATGATTATCACAACGAATGAAGAAACTCAGAACAAGTATTCTGACGTTGATTTTCATGCATATTTCATAGCAGATACATCGATGCAATCTTTCTGCAAACCTTGTATCCTTCCTCAATTTTGCGGTGTCAGACGAGAAGAACGCTCCTTTCATAGGCTTTAAATTGGACACGTCGTTACCGAGTTGCATAATAATATGTACCCACACAAATAAAAAATTGTTACCATAATCAAAGGCGGGACAACTGCAAGACGTCTCAGAACGTGCGGAAAGAACGATCGATATCTCTCCGTGAACGGCTTCACACAGGCATCATCCACATTTTCCCTGTCCAGGACTGAAAACCAGTCATCTGACCAAATAAGCATATCACCATTCGTGTTGTAGACGACTCATAGGGTAAGCAGCCACATAATATACATTACACCCATAATAACATGTATGTATACTATTTATTTGTGTATGTCCATCATCGTTGTTTTTATCATCCTCCTCCTCCTCCTCCTCCTCATTATCCTCCGCCTCATCATCGTCATCCTTTGTACTTATCATAATAAATACCAAGGCCAATCATATTTTTTAAGCCGTCTGCGTTCAAGAGTTTTCTCGCCCCTGAAAACACCAATGATATCATTATTCAAGTATTTGTATGCAAGAAAGCTGCTCAATAGACTACGAAAGTTAAGAAATAAAATGGATGGTATTTTTCTTGGCTGAACTGAAGATTTTCGAGAAATAGCCTATTTTTCGCGTGTTAACATGCTCCTCAGATCCCTTTCGCCTTTTACCATTGAGGGTCAGGATGTAAGCCACTGTCCAGTAGCTGAAACCAGGAATGCAGAGAGACTTGGAAAGTCTTTGTATATCAAAAGATACAGGATACCTGGACAGATATAGCAGATCCCACGTGCCGCTATTGCACGCCTCGTCGACTACTTCGCGTACGGCTTGCTTGAACGCGGGCGGGTTTACTATCTCAAAATCGTCTTCTAGGATGACCGCATATGGAATATTGTGTTCGTGCATGTAGAGCCAAATAGAGTAATGTGACATGAAGCAGCCAGCCTCTCCTGTGGTGAGGCCGATCGGGTGCATATTATGCCCTACATACCTGCACGTCGAAGGTATTCGTGGAAGGATGTTAGTTAATACGGGAAATACGGAGGCAAACAGACATTTGGAGGGCATGGTAGAGACCAGGAACAATGCGCCCAATTGAACGAAATTGATGAGATGGGTCTATTCGTATCACGGATGCTGTGCTATTTTGAAAAAGCAGGCTGCTCTTTCACGCGAGTAGTACCCAGGAAATACACCGGCGTCCTTATCGTGCAGACTTTTCTGCGTAACGATCCCGTCGCCATCGACTGCGTTCACAATATAGCTCTCGCCTGCAGTCAAACCGCACTCCAATATCTGACTGTAGTGGAACAAAGGGAACGTTAAACATAAGCCAGAAGGGACGGGAAAAGGAGGGTGGCGAAGAGGCATATATATATATATATATATATATATATATATATATATATATATACATTTATATATATGATCAATAGTATCATAGATTGCCTCAAGCATTAACTTACCGAATGGCGTGGTCGCGCTTCGAAGGCCGCCGTTCAAGGCTAACGACAAATATATTTCTTAATGGATCATTTGCTGCTGCTGCTGGCGATGGCATGTCCTCTGCTTTTCGTCGACTGTCTCTGATTCTAATTAGATCTCCCTCTTTCTTTGGATCAGTTGATAAATGGGGGAATCTCTGAAGTCGTTGCTTTGCGCGCCGCTTCCACTCGTTCTGCCTTCTTTCGTCCGCGCCATCCCACTCGCGTCTATTGAAGGGGGAAATCAGTAGAAGGATGAGTGAAGTTTTTAAAGCCAGCGCGGCTGTAATTTTTGAGTGAGCAAGCGTGTTCGGCTACTATCATATTGTGCCCGTATAATGGGGGAGGACGGTGATCCTACCTGGCCAATATATCCTCCGGATTCTCTCCGAGGTACTGCATATCACGTTCCTTAAACGTCTGAGGCGGGGAAGGCAGTCTTTGCATGAGAAATATGAATATTATACACGAGGAAAATGTTCTTGAAATATTTCAACTCCCCTGGAAAAGAGGGTTTGATGCCAAGTAACCTCGTAAAGCCTCATCGTCTGGAGAAAGCTATCCTCTTCTGGAGTGATGCTCCCCGTGAGGCCGAGCGTTAGATGGCGTTGGCTTTGGCTTTGGAGTGGATGCTGGTTGGGATCATGATCGTCGCCGCCATAATATTTGAATTCGTCTCTCCCTAGCAGTCCCCCTCTTTCTGAAACTATAGCCCGGTAGGCTTTTCCCTTGCAGATTACTGCAACGATCACCAGCAAAATCCATGAAAACAACAGCTTCCGGATATGAAGTCCCCAGCTCTTATACCTTTGAAGGGAGGTATAAACCCGTCTATCCATGTCTCAGAGGATCCATTCAGGCAGATGGCCCAGCCCTTCCTTGTTGGTCGGCCAGAACGCACAAGAACGCGGAAGGGGAGTGGCCGAGCGCAGCTGCCATGCTTCTACAGCGACATGGGAAGGCACGCTGGGCTAAGGTGTTTTCGCAACAATTCCTATTCCTGCGACAACAATTTCAATACTTCCCAATTTTGCCGAAAGTGTGAAAATGAGGACTGCTTCTTAAATGATCGCAATGCATAACCGTTGTCGCAGGAGTAAACGGGCCAACACAACTACCGGTAGACAAGAAGAAATTGTTTTGCAAGGCAAACTGCAGTTGACGAAGGAATTTGCTCAGGGGGAGGGGTGGGTCGTTGAGCACAGGGGATGCTCACAACCTTTCAGAAACGTGATCATGAAGAAATTTCCTCCCCCCCTCCTCCCAAGTCTCTCTTCATGATCACTTGAACGTTTCCTCGAATGAGCAATGATGTCACGTCCCTTCTCAACTGTGCGCTGAGGTGTGTCGATCAAACACCCACAGCGTTGGGGATCTAGTCACACACGGTCAAAACTTGCATGAAGTCTCAACCCCCCCCCACCTCCCTCACAATCATGTCACATGAGTCCCTAGGTTCACAGTCGAACCCAAGAGCAGAATCACAAGGTTGCAATCTTGCAACCGGAACTGATGGGTGTGTCAAGTGCCTGCAGTCTTGCAAAATTGAATTTGACAACCTTCCTCCATCCCCCCCCCCTTCTCACTGTCCCACCTTGCCACGGGAGGTTCCTGCTCAACGCAGAACCTTGACACATCATCAGTCATGCATGCGAGCAGCGCACCTGTGACCGTTCTGAGCTGGTTGCAAAAGCGGTTTTTGAGCGCACTGGAAGACTGGAAGTCACCAGGAGCTCGTCAGAGTCCACCAGAGTTGGCCACAAAGGAAAGAAAGAAAAATTCTTGAAAAGCAATTGAAGGATGAAAGTGAAAAAGAAGTTGAGGAGGCAAAAGAAAAAGTCAACAAGGTTGAAGAAACCCCAAAGGTTGCAAAAGCCCTTCCAGCCTTGCAATGCACGGAATGCAACGTGAGAATGGTTGGGGGAAGAAAAGGTTGCAACAAGTTGTTGTGAAATGATGGACACAGCAATGCACAATGTGCATTGCACACATGGTGCATTGCACGTCCATCATTGAAGTCCAGGAAGTGCAGAGCGTGATGCGAAGCAAAGAAGACACGAGAAAGCCGTGCGGACACAGGCAAAACTTGTCACGGGCTCACTTTTCATGGTGAGAACAGAAGAGGTTTGGGTGAAGTTGAAGTTCCTGAGGGCTGCAGCACGTTCCCTGCTGTCGTCGAGAACGCATTTGCAGGTGGCAGACCATGCTAGCATGCATGCTGAAAGCAAAAGGCGGTCTTTTGGAGGAGAAATTTCCTCGGAAATCTTTGGTGCTCGTCATGAACCAGCAGCTACGAGCTGAAATCGCAAGCTCGGAGCTGCCGACGCACCAGCTTTCATCACAGAGCGAGCATTTGAAGACTTGCTGAGTTCTGCCCAGCCCAACTCCACAATAGACATAGTAATAGCATATATAATATATGCATGATATTACGTTAATGTCTATATGTGATGTTACGTGTCTATAATCTCCCGTTTGCACAGACAAAACATGCAGGAGTGGCTACAAGATCGCGAGTGTCCATGCTGGCTGGCATGCAGGGTTGTTGGGCAGAGGTGTGGGGCGCTGTGTCGTCCCAAGCTAGCAAGTGCCACAAGAGGCAAGTGTGACAATGCAGCAATCATGAGTGAGAGCAGCACGCAGCGTTTGGCATGTTTTCAATTTGAGATGCTCAAATTGTGCGCCTGCTGGCCAAGTGCGCGCGCGCAGACTCGCCAAAGCAGGGCTCACATGCGTGCAGCACCAGCCAGTGTTAGCATCACGCATGCATGTGCACACATCGCACACATGGCCAAGACACGCGAGGCATTAACTGCAAGGACGAAATCAATCTTGATCGACATCGTCGACGACATCGCTGTTGATCGCTCAAAGTTGACATCGTCGACGAGGTAGCATTTTGTCGACGATCAATCGCTTGACGTCGATTTTGTCGACGAAATGGCCATTTCGTCGACGATGTTGACCTGAAAAGCAAAAAAGCTATTTCATCGATGTCGTAGTGCTATTAGACGGCGACATCGACGTGAAGTGCACTGCCACGTGTGCGTGCACGCTCAGTAGGCGTGGCCATCTTTGTGCAAGCCTCCAGGTTCATGACAGGTTCATGACAAGTGCAAAACGTCACGCCGAATCTGTGCGTCAACTCATGCATCCAATTGTGCCGCTTGAACAAATACGCACCTAGAGTGCATTTGCCACAAACTAGCTTCGGTCTACATGCTTCTGTGGAACAAAGGTAAATTATGTCACAATTCATTTTCATTTGATTTCGAGTCCACAATCTGCTCAAGCGAGTAGAATTATGTTCCTTCCTGTCGCTTCGCATTTCAGCTGTTTCTGTTTTTTTGTGCTACTTGAGAAGTTCCCTTCTTTGGTGGTCTTTCTTCACCAACCCATTGCCTCTAAGCTCCATGCCTTTCATCATCTTGCCTAGTACATTGATCTCGGTTTTGAATAGCCTTTCGCAGGATTCCGTGGGTGAATTAAAATGCTGTGCTCTTGTAAAGCACTGCACTGCGGCAAATCGCTGCATTGTCTTCACGCGCTGTGTTGTCGTGCTCTTTCGGTAAGAAAGCTGCCGCGATTGTCCACCCGGATTCGGCGATGGCTCTCCATTGGTGTCAATGACTTTCTGTTTGAGTACATATTTATATATATATATATATATATATATATATATTCATAATGTTTCATATATATAATATATGATATTTAGATATATATATATATATATATATATATATATATAAAGAGAGAGAGAGAGAGAGAGAGAGAGAGAGAGCACATCGTCGTCAAATAGCATAACAAACATCGTTAGTTCTGCCGGTCAGTTCCCAACAAGTTAATGAAAGTCTTTCGTCCCCTCCCCCCCCTCCCCCAAAAAGCTCACCACAAACACAAACGAACACAACCAGACCGCAACAGGTGACAGGAGCTGAGGTTTCCGCCCACGAAAGATTGAAACATTAGTTAAGATTTTATCATAAAAAATCATTAGTTTTTGAAACCTTTTCTCGAAGTTGATCTTCCAGGGCAACACAGTTTCTTGGGGAAGATGAGATCTTACGACCGAGCAGGGGCGTGGACAGAGGCCCTTTCGGCGGCGAAGCATTGCTTGCTGTCTTATCCTCTAGTTGATCTACTGGGGCGTCACAGTTTCTTAAGGAGGATGGCAGCTTGCGACTGAGTAAGGGCGTGGACAGAGGCGCTTTCTGCGGCGGGGCATTGCTTGCTGTCGCATCGTCTCCGACGACGACAATTCTGCACCTTGCAACTTTTTTATGCAAGGACCGACAGTTTTGTGTTAGACCTTCATCCAATCTAAAGTGAAGCAATAAGGCTGCAAGTGAGAATATCGAATCTCTTCGTCACGGCACTCATACATCCCTATTCTCATGTTCTCATCAGTTGTGTTGAACTGTCGTTGCTGCTGATCCTCTTGCTAATTCTTCACTTCTTTATTAAAACAAATCACATTCGCATCGGTCCGATAAAAAGGGATGTATGTATTCCTTCGGGCTTACGCTATTCTATTACCTAGAAGTTGAAACCAGCGGCTCTTTCTTGAACATAACACGCTGGTGACAAAAATGCGCGCACACACACACACACACACACACACACACACACGTACATATCAAGCACATATCAAGGGTTTGAAGTACGTTTAACATAATAATATATTTTCATTAATACACACACACGCACACACACACACACACATATATATATTGATGTGTTTGTGTGCATACATTTCACACTCACTTGCTTCCTGCAGTTTTCTTCCATTGATAGATGCCGAAGTCTATGGAAAGGTGGGGTGAAGAAACGGCTCGTGCGGTTACTGCATATACTCTCTAGGTACTCGAAGTACTGCACGAGTTTATTGGAATCTGGCCGAGTTGTTGGGTTAGGATCCAGCATCCTCCTCATGATCTTTGTAATTGGCTCTTCGACCCAGAAGGGAATGACCCATGTGCCACAACTATCATTCGAAAACAAACACAAGGGATTTCAATCTTCTACATCGGCGCTCTCTCGTTTAAGAAACAATTATTACCAGATTGCCTTCATCGTATCTACACTGTTGTCGAAGCAAAACGGGAGGAATCTAGCAACGACACGACATGTAGTAAAGTGAGAATAAATCTGCGAAGAATCGTGTATAGAATGTCCGAAAGCTTCCATTCTATACTGATAGTACCCGCAACTGAGAGTAAACGCGACGACTCCCATAGACCATACGTCTACTTTGCGGTTGTATGGCTTTGATTTGCTCACCCCGACTATCTCGGGCGCTAAATAGTACAGCGATCCACATAATCGAATCCTAAATATATTCAATAGATTATAAGATGAGTGGGATGCTCGGTAACGATTGTTTGGTTTCTTCATTCCTATGGTGCTGCTGCTACCCCCTTGTTGTGGGGGTCGTGCGTAGTTAAGAAAATCTACTGAAACAGAGCAGAGTGTTTATTTTAGGATGTCCATGATTCTTCAGCCCAATATTTTCATTTATGTCTAGATTCTCATTTTACGAGGATCGAGACGTGGTCGCGCAGCCAAAGTCGATGAGCACGATTTTGTATTCTTTATCATTGGATTTGCACTAAACAAAGGAACAACAGCAACGATGTTGCACTGTATGAAAACAAAAGTAAAACGATGTTGTATCGTGTGTAAATGCGAACATAAAACTAAAAAGTACTTTTGCCAGCAATGACAGTGACATCAAACAATTGCTCTAGTTTTCAATTACGATCAGGATGTTCTCCAGTTTGATATCCCTGTGCATAATGCCTCTTGAATGCCTGAATTAAGTTTATATCCATAGCCGGGTAACGATAGATGAAGCAGACTGATACTCATTTCAGACTCCAAATTAAAGTAGTCCTTGGTAATAGGGATTAAGGTTATTATTACATGTATGCGACAGCGTTTGCTAATTGAAGCATAATGGTGGCCACAGTCTTCACATGAAGGCATTTTGCAGACAACAGAAATCTGAGGAAGTATATGTGTGCGTGCGTGCGTGTGTATGTGCGGCGTGTATATTAAAATCAAACGTTCTTTCGCACAGACATCTTCAAACTATGATGCTTGCTGGATATTGGGAATATAGGGTACGGTTGCCTCTCGATACTATCAAACGACGATAAGTTATATTCAGATCAATAAATACTCGAAAAGATCGCCTCCTGGAATGTAATTCATCGTGATTCCTGAATGAAAAGGGGCCCCGTATTATCATAAAGCGCATAGTTTCAGTCATTTTTTTGAAAAAAGGACGATTGGTGCAGAAAGTCGGCTGTCCAGTGCGTACATGCAGTACACAATCAGTAGAATTGACGATAGTATTATGGCATTACCGCATCTGGTATCTCCTTCCGATGGAGAGAACTTATCGCCCAATCGAACGATATTCTTGTGATTTAGCTTCCTAAAAAAGAGTGAGAAACTCGCCATCGTTATGTTTTTCCTTGGGCAGTACATTCGGAACTCTGTAGGCAATGTACTTCTCATAGGGAAAAAAAACTCAACAACAAGGAATCAAACAGGAGGGAACAACCTTAGAATTTGGTATTCTGTCCATGCCAACTTCCTATGCTTCCGAGACATAAGCTTTACGACAATCTGGGTGTGGATAGAGATAATATACTTATATTGCGTCTTTATTCGCTGGCACATCCTCGCTCATGGCTCTCAAGCACAGCTCAAAGCGGTTCAGCAGAATATGTCTTACGAATCATTTGCTGGATCTTGGTGATCGATGAAAAGAACTTCTTAATTCTTTTTTCCAAGAACATATAGCAGGACAACTGTGAGAAATGTCTAGAAACAAGCCTTCTTATAGCTATCGCGTTTGCATTGAAACAAAATGGCAAGGCATGTGTATGCTACACCTTGGATTTGGGATTGCCATTAGCGGTTGCAAGGAAGACCTGGTGGGATCATGAAAGTTAAACTAAATAGGAAGTCTGAATACCATACATCTCTAGTCCCTGCTGGCAAATGGACAGCAATATGTGTCATTGAAGGAGGGCACAGAACAACAAAATCTACAAATGGTTTCTCTTTCCGTGTCTATCACTTTTTCATTTTAGTCTCCAACACTTCCATGATATGTGTGAATAGAAAGCCTCCAAACCTTGGATGTAGAACCCTCTCCGAGTTTCATCTCGATCGTATATTCTTGCTCGCCGCACTTGAATTCGGGCATGGCTGGACGGCCGAGCATTCCATGCCGGGCAGTGATTGGTTCTTTCGCATCCATCTTATCCTATCATCCATCGTGGTAGTGGATGGTTCCTTCGCATCCATCTCATCCTTTCATCTTCCATGGTGTGCGCGCGTGTTCTTGAGGGCTTGACCACGTGGACACGTGGATGCCGAGTCCGAGGGCACGGGTTGTGTCTCTCATCTTGATGAAACCCTAGGAAACCCTAGGAATCCCTTCCTTTTTGTCAACTGCGACAATGATCATGGGGTCCAACGGGTTTTTTTCGGTTTTTGCAGAAATTCTTCAAAAAAGAAACAAATTTGGCCGGTGACATCCATTTCATGTCGCTCGCCAAAAGATTTGAAGTTCTGAAGTTGTTCAAAGTGTCAACCACCTCATCCATCATTGCACTCACTTGAATGCAGAGAGATGCAAGCTTCTCTCGCACATGAGATCAGCTCTGGGTTCAGCTTCTTCCCTCCACTCTTCATTCTTTGACGCTCCAGACTCCTCCAAAACCAAAATTCTGCTGGGGGCCCCCTCAGATGATCCAATCGTAGATCGTCGTGTGGACATGGCCTTCAGGAAGTTTTTGCTCAGAGTGGAGGTCTTGCGCCGTCAGAATTTTGCTGCTAGTGTCATTGCTTCTCAATGACCAAGTCATGCCATTTTGGCAAACCAGCTAGTTGATTTGCTAGTCACAGTCCTCACTAAAACCAGTTCGAGGCACTGCACTTTGCACACTGCAAGTGTCTTGCAACACTTTGGAAGTGCAGTTCTTCATCATTGTTTCATTGTTTCTGAACGAAGACTGGAGCGAGGAGACTGCAACATCTCGCTTTGGGGAAAGCCACATGAAACAGCACCTTTGAGAATCAAGTTCGAGGCAGCTGTTCTTGCTGATTGACTCCACTCCAACGGACTGATTGACGGCTGCACGTTTTGCAGGCCCAGTTGCAGCAATTGCAACGTGTTTCTGCGATTTGGTTGCAATCAGAGCCATTGCGCATGATCACCAACAGGGTGCTGACAAGTCCTTGCAACGAGTGTTGTTGAGGCTCTGCTGCATGCAAACGCCTGTCTCCCATGTGGTTCTGGCGCATGCAGATTTGATCAACGCTTTGTTCATTGTTCATTGTTCATTGTTCATTGTTCATTGTTCGCAACCCGTTCTGAACCTCCGCAGAATTCGTCAGATTTTCGGACGAAAAACCATGTCACCCAAAGTGCCATCGGGGCTTCCGCATTCCTGAGAGTCCCTGGCAGAATGCCCGGTGTTCTGCAGGCAGAAGTTGGGTGTTTTCCCACACCAGAAAGGCAAAAATCGGGATTCTGCCCTTGCCTCCCCTGGGGTCAGCATCAAACTGTCCGACGCCAATCAGATGGGATCAGTCAAACTGTCCGGAGTCGGGATTCATCGATCTGGCGCGAACACAGTTGCTCCGCCCGTTGGCGCAACCGTCCTCCATGCAGTCTGGCACCCCGCAACCCACCTGCCATCGGAAACCTTGCGCCGAACGGCACGGTGAAGCTGCACGGTTTGAAACATCACGTCCACCACCGGGCTAGCGGGTCGAGCAGTTTCATCCACTTTCGTGCACCAGCTGGCGTCACGTGAACATCGCGATGTCCAGGCCTGCTTTCCCCTCCGCATCGCAACCTGTCGGCTCGTCTGCCCCTCTGTCCACTTCTCATCCTGTGCGGTGTGCCGGCTTAGCGTCGGCTGACGCTGTCGTCATTCCTTCCTCTGTGTCGGCTTCTGTGTCCCCATGATGCCCTGCGCGCACGCTGTCGTGACGCCGTCTCCGCATGTGGTTCCCGCCGGGGCTAGCTAGCTAGACAGCCCGAGAAAACGACAAACATCGCTGATGGAAAGTTTTTTCTCACAGCTGCTCCACCAGACAAGTTCTCTGATTTGCTCGAAGGAAAACCGAAAGGTGCAGCAGTCACCTCATTGCATCCGGTTGCATTGCGCAATGATGCAACCGCCCAATTCACACGCAAGTGTGAAGGACAGTGTTGGAAACTTTTGGCACAGCCAAAACCCGCTTGCTAGCTTGGTGCAACAAGGAAAACGTTGAGTTGCAAAAGGGAACTTTTGCAGCACAAGTTGGCGAAGTGATGTCAGAGAAAAGTGCTGGATTTTCAATCTGAAAATGGCGTGATGTGATATGATGTGACTGGGCCAGTCGTCACATCAAAGTGAAACGCGCGCGCAAAAGTCAAAAGACCCGCGTGCGAGCGGCAATGACACCTTGGGAGCTTGGTTTGGCACGCACATGCTCAAGCTCACAATGTGTTTTCATCGTCAGGGTTTCATCATTGTTTTGCTCTCAAAAGCTTTGTCAACATTGACGTGCAATCACGAGCATCAGCAAGCAGCACGTCTGTGAGCCAATTGCACGTGTGAGAGTCCCAAGCACGCATTCAAGTTCAATGTGTCGCTATGTATCGCGTCTGGGTGCGTGCGGTGGCCATTCCAGCATGTGACATCGTTTTGCAATGATGAAATGAGCTTCCAGTTGCAATTCGAGCGATGCGCACCTCACCCTGGATGCATGACCATCACAGTTTTCGTGCCATCACAGTTTTCGTGCCATCACAGTTTTCGTTTGCGCGCAACTGGTTCTCGTTTTCACAATGTGCAATTCTTGGCAATGCCACACAGTATTGTCTGACGCCAATTGGATGATGGCAAGCTAGCTAGACAAACGACGTAGGTCATGGTAAGAGTTCTTTCAACAAGAGGCACACCATGCAGCTACATTGTGTGTTTGCACTGAGTGCCACTGTGGCATGTCTGTCAACCGAGCAAGAAGTTGTGTGCAATTGTATCTACGACATCCATGTGATATCCACCTTCCTGCACAACCAACAATGGGACATCGCTAGAATTGCTGCATGCATTTACTTCGCTTTCTCCATTACAATTTGCCCTTGATGCATCACCACTCCTATCTCCACATGGTAGGAAGAAACTACGAATAAGATTCCCCATTTCTTTAAAGTCATCAACCTCAAGTGCCATTCCTGCTGAGTCGATGGAGTCAGGATCCCCTTTTACTGTATCAGCTCCGAAACTCACAATTACCACATCCGGTTCAAACCTCCGCATTTGCTGCAATGCCCCAAGAAGTGCTTCTCTATATGATATATCATTGGTATCCCCACCCCCTCCCCCTTCAGCTATTCGCCCGCTGTTTACCCCCCCCTCTTTTTCAACGCTGCCAGCGTTCTGTTTCGAGCTGCCATTGGGCTTATCAGTTCGAGGAGATGACGCGGAAGTAGATAACCATTTCACTTTCTTCGGCAATGGGATGTTAAGATTGCCGCAGGCTTTTGCTGCTAATGCTCGGTGTTTGGTAACCTGGCGTTTTTTCCAATCTTTCTCTACTCCTCGTGGAGTGCTATCCCCAACTTTCCCATCACTCTCTGCCATCACCAGAAACCCCTTTCCTGCACCACGTTCGTCTTTGAACCCAGAGAAATGCGGATAGTCGAAGCGCGGGTCCATGTGCAACGATACCGTAAAAACGCTGTCGTCATCCCAGAACACGCTCTGTGTGCCATCGCCGTGGTGGTAGTCGACGTCCAGTATGCCGATCTTCTTCATCCCGCGCGACTGGAGCTCTTTTGCAGCGATACAGGCGTTGTTGAGATAGCAGTAGCCGCCGAATTGCCTCTGATGCATACATGATAAATCGGTAGCTAGAAGGTGAAAATAGCTCCAGTAGCAACAGCACTGTCTTTATCATCGCTGTCGCCGTAATCATCGTCACCATCATCATCATCATCAGTAGCAGCAGCAGCAGCAGCAGCAGCAGCATCGTTGTCATCATCACAGCTGATACCCTAATATGCACTGCTCTTACAACAATTGCAACTACCTGATGAGCATGATGGCCTGGATGTAAGGTTAGAGCGTATCTATTAAACATTATGAAAATAGAACGTATTAATGATGCAATGTTCTCGGTAGAGTCCCTGGTACATCGCTCTACTTGCATCAGAAAGCAACATTTTGGTATTACGCATATGTAGCTTGCCGGTTAGCGATCGCATCCGCTGCTTTGAGGACACAAAGAACAGAATGCATAACTTCTGTGTACCTGGCGAGTAATGATGGTGATGGATTTTTGATAACGATCGCATCTCAGTGTTCATTGGGTGAGTGAGTGAGTAAGTAAGAGAGAGAGAGAGAGAGAGAGAGAGAGAGAGAGAGACGGGCGAGGATGAAGAGAACAAATTCAACATAGGTTCGCGCACAACAAGCGATCTCATTTGTGTTAGAAGCAGCACTCTCATTTGCTGTTACGTGGTCTCGGCAAGCGGTGTAAAAGGGTCCGTCGCATAGAAGTTTACATTTAGCCACGTCACTGGAGACGGCTGGGGCGCAAAACAGCTCTTGTCTCTGTGATTGTTGTTGCGAATAGGCGGTCTGTGGTACGGAATGAGGTATCCGCTTGAATCACGATGGTCCAGATCACCGCTTTCCTTCCACGCAGTGTATGCTTGTTTCATAAATGTTAGAAATCCTTCATCGTGTACTCTTGCGGCAGCGCTTTCAATTCTTCTGATCTCTTCCTCAGATGGTGCGGGGTCAACTTCAGAGATGTGGATCTTGCGAATAGTGCGACTGTGAGAAGAGAGTGGTTTTTGAGGACCCCTCTCTTCATTCTTCTCGTCGCTTCTAGCTTGATATTCCATCTGACGCAGCCTCTTTGCTATTTTCCTCGCTCTTTCCTCCGGTTTGTTCGTGTAAGGACGTTCTGTGTGCTGTTTCACTTCCCCCCCTTCTCCAGATCCTTCCTCGTCGATGAAGGCTGGTATGAACGCCGTCAGCGATGGAGCTCTCGAGTCGCCTCGTCGCATTGTACCTTTAACTTTAGAATTTGGAATAATTGATTCTGTCCTCCACTTCCGTCTCAGCAATAACTCAGGCCTCTGCCGCTCTCCAACTACACGTGCGCGTCTATGCAACTGCGACAATAAAGGAGGAGCAGGGGTGTGCGGGATGAATAGTGTGGCTGATATCAATAAAATTCCTGTTGAGGTCAAAACAGCCGTCTTCATTGGGACAAGGCCGCCATGTGGAGGAGGTGAGGGGGGAGGAAAAGGGGCATTCCCTTCGGGTAGAAAGACCAAGCAATTGTTCTGACAAATGAGAATAAATACTTGCAAATTCATTGTCGCAACTAGGAAAACACAGGCGACTATTTCTAATTGAACTCTGCACAGTTTGATCGATGTACTGCTCGTAGTCACAGTCCTCACTGAACCCAGTTCGAGGCACTGCGTTTCGCACACACATTGCAAATGTCTTGCAACATTTTGGAAATGCAGTTCATCATCATTGTTCATTGTTCATTGCTCGTTCGTTCACTCTTTGCAAGTACAGAGGCATGCACTGCGTTTCGCACTGTGCAAACCTCCTGCCAAACTTTGGAAATGCAGTTCTTTGTCACGTTTGTTTGTTTGTTTGTTTGTTTGCAACACATTGGAAACGCAGTCCATCATCAAGTTCATTGTTCATTGTTCATTGTTCACTCGCAGCTCGTGCTGGCATGCCAGCATGGCACGCACGTGCAGTGATTGCCAGATTGACAACAACGTCATCACGCACACACGCACCACCCGTGTCAGCGACAGCGTGCTGGCGTGTTGTGTCATTGTCATTTGCACATTTGTCATGACAAGAGTCATGAAACAACACTCTGGCTGCTGATGATCTGTTGTCAGACCGCGATGCCAGAATGCCAGAATTCCAGAACTAGCTAGCCAGAGAATGCAATGAAGATGGTGGACGCAGCTCCAGAGCCAGACAGTGATCCTGCATGTGCTGTTTGACGCAGCTGTGCACGTTCAGCATGACAGACACAGCAACAGCACACACATTGCATGTGTGACAATGCGTGCACATGACAGCACACACGTCACACATGTGATGAGCAATGCACGTTGCATGTCTGCAATTGGCACCACCTAGCTAGCTAGATCACGTGGTCTGGTGGTGTCGATCAATCCTGTGAGTGTCGTGTGTGTGCACTGAGACTGCCAGACTGCTGGACCATGCACGCACAGCTAGCTAGCTAGACAGCACTCCAGGAATGACTTGCTGCACCTAGCTAGCTAGCTAGCTCTGCTGGTCTGGAGCTAGCAAGTGGTGTCCATCGTGAAGCCGAATCGAACAAATTGAACCAGCTAGCTAGTGCTAGCTGCAGCCAGAGTGAATCGAGCTTGCACAAAATGGCGACACACCGCATTGCAATGCCAGAACGTCTGCATCGACACATGACTGTCAACTTTGCCAGCGTTCTGGAGTTTTCCAGTTGACTTCAGTGCGAAGCAAATCCAGAAATCTGGAAGTGTGACGAATGCTGGAATGTCTAGACGTGCCAATGACACCGGAACAACACTGGAGTGCCAGAATGGGGAGTGGACGTGAAAATTTTCCTGCATGCTCCGGTTGAACGAGCACCATTGCAATGACTGAGTCTGTGATTGCACCATTCCAGCATTCCAGCATTCTGCACATGGCATTGAAGGCACCGATGCCAGCCAGCAGCGATGATCGATCCAACCTGGCTAGCTAGCTAGCTAGCGATGTCCAATGCTGGACAAATGGTCCAGTCTAGCAGTGGTCCACGCAGCAAGCTAGCAAGCGCATGTTGACGCCCACTTCAGCGCCAGCGCCAGAGCGGCCTGGATGGCTGGCGTCTTTGATGAAATGGCTGGCCCAGTGGTTAGCTAGTTTGCCTGTTTGGTCAGTGCAATCGCTCTCGGAATCACAAGCTGGCACGCGAGCTCTGGAGCTCTGGAGCTGGCTAAATAGCCGTGCGCTGGCATGCTAGCATGGATGCATGCTGGCGTGGCGGACTGCTAGTAGACTACTCCAGTCTAGCAGTGCTGGTGCACTTCAAGTCTTCGGCGGCGAGTTTCCAACGTGCTTGGAGTGGCATCTCTAGACATCGCAAGCAATGTGCGAGAAGACTTTTCTGTGCACAATGATCACAAGTGATCAACGGGAATTTGTGCATCTGGAGTGACAGGCAGGTGCTGGTCCTTGCTCAGCTCCCCGCCCACATCACGGTGCAGCGCATTAGTCAGCTGTGCTAGTGTGAAGCTAGGCCCTGCACACACGCCCCTGCGATTTCGTGACGCTGCTGATCAGGAGGAATTCCTTCCTTGTCCTGGATCTTCTGCTTCACGGTGTTGATGGTATCCGAAGAATCGACATCCAATGTGATCGTCTTGCCAGTCAGAGTCTTTACAAAGATTTGCATAGATCCTCCTCGAAGGCGGAGAACGAGGTGAAGGGTCGACTCCTTCTGAATGTTGTAATCTGCTAGAGTGCGGCCGTCCTCAAGCTGCTTACCAGCGAAGATGAGACGCTGCTGATCAGGAGGAATTCCTTCTTTGTCCTGGATCTTCTGCTTCACGGTGTTGATGGTATCCGAAGAATCGACATCCAATGTGATCGTCTTGCCAGTCAGAGTCTTTACGAATATCTGCATTGACATGGTTTGTGGGGAGTTGAAGCTACTTCCTTTGGTTTGGTTTCTTTTAAAGATTGCTTAGGTGTTTGAGTTGTGTGGAAGACAGAGTGATGACAGTGATGGCCTCTTCGGGAGCGGATCCAGAAAAGTAGAAGATTGTTCTAACGACACAAAATACAGGCCATTTATGAAATAATACAATGACAGTCTGTTAAAATTGTGTGCAAATCACAGTACCAAAATTGAAGCAATCTGGTTGGTGGACACCCACCAGACCATGACGACGCCCAACCTGCGTGTCGGTTGGAGAAACACCGAAGAAATCCTCCAAAATCTCCTGTGTTTAATTGTGCGAGATGGCGGATGGATTTCTCTCTGTTTTTCCCTTGAGTTCTTGGACGTAGATGTGAAATACAGGCCACATCGTGATTTCCGTGCCAAATTCATTTCAAATGTCTTGTTTTTCACGTTCCCCCCTAGCCATCTTCGCATTTTGGGTTCATGTTCTGACGATGATGTTCATCGATGTGCAGAAATTTCGGAGGCTTTCTTTTTCGTGATGGTTTTTTCGAGCCCACGCACGTGTCAATGCCATGCTGGCATGTTCAATGTTCAATGTTTTTGGTTCCATGCGTTTTGTGTGAAGGTGTCGCATTGCCAGATTGGCTGTGTAGCTAGGTAGGGACTCATGAGTCCGTGCAACTAGCAGACCAAAAATGAGTCCAGAAGGTCCAGAAGTGTGCGCGCTCTGGCGCTGTCATTGCGCACTGTGCACGGAGAACGGGGGGGCACGAGAATTCTTCATTGAAAAACGAAGCGACGCCAACGACGGAGTCAGAGAAAAATGTGCTTGGTTCATTTTTGAGAACGGAATCGCTAGATCGGGCTAGCTGGCTAGCAGGCTAGCAGGCCAGCTAGCTGGCTGGCTAGCGCTGGCATCGCAGGGCTTTCAATTGCGCTCAACCTCAGCAACATCCGACCTCTCTAGCTGGCTAGCTCTGGTTGCCGAGAAAACTCACTTTTTGTGAAGGCGCGCGCGTTTGAACTGGTTGAGAAGCAAGTTGGCAGCTGCGCAGTCTAGCCATGGCTAGCATGCAGTCTAGCAGTGCCAGAGTGGTCGCGCTAATCAGTCCCAACTAGCCCAACCTAGCAACTAGCTAGCTAGCTAGCGCTAGCCCAACGATGCATGAGCAGTCCATCAGCTCTGGAGCTGGCCAGCTAGCCAGCTTCCACGCATGTGCCCAAGTCCAGACGATGCCAGGACGACATGCCAGCAGCATGCGATGCTAGCATGGCACACCAGCTAGCCAGCAGGCATGCACGCTAGCACGCTGCTGGAACCGTGCGTTGGTTGACTCTTATTGCTAGCTTGCTAGTTTGTGTTTGCTTGTCCCCGGCGGTCATCTTTGCGCTCAAGCTAGCTTGCTCACGCTGCGTTGTTGTTTCCATTGATGCTAGCTAGCTAGGGAGCAAAACGCATGCATGTATGGATGTTTACACACAGCTGCTGTGTAGACGTGTAGACGCAAGGAACATCTAGACAGAACTAGATATGACAAAACTGTGCAAGTCGAACGACATCAAAATCGTAGCATGCACATTGAAGCAAAAAAAAGCGAAACAATATGCACACATTAGATCCGGAAATGTACTGGGCTTTTCAGCTGGAGCAGTAACTTGTTGGATGCAGTCGCGAATTGTTTTGTTTTATTGCTTCAACAGCGCCTTGATGCCTGTTAGTTGTAGCATGATATATGTATATATATATATATATATATATATATATATAACTCTAAAGGTAAAAACTCCTGCTAATGATAGGGGTGATGATGATCGGAAAAACAAAAAGAACGTACAACTCACCGCTGATGAATGGGAATCCTCTCCTGAATTCTCGCTGTAGGACCTAACGTAAATATTTTAAATATATATATATATATATATATATATATATATATATACATATATTTATGTATGTATATCAAGAGGATATAAGAATAGCTATCATGGAGGGCACGCGAAAAATGAAGAGGAGAAGGAAGAAGAGAAACGGTCGAGAAGGCAATAGTTTCTACTAACGTCATTTGTTCATTTGTTCATATCGCACTTACTCTACTCCAACCAGCAGCATCTTCATCATCATCATCATCATCATCATCATCATCGTCATCCACATCAGCACCATTACCGTGGGGTAGTAGGCGTCAACAACCTTGTCGATCTAAACGAAAGTTAAAGGCAATATTAGGAAGGAGAAAGAATGGAGAAGGGGGGGGAGAGAAAGGGCTTCAAAATCGGTTTTCCGCGTGCGCCACTCGTTACGAAGATGCAAAGAATAATTAGCTTCTCCGAAAAGATGAAACTATCAGCAATCATCAACGTGGTGAAAATTTTTAATTGCGCGCGATATCCTAGGGGAGGAAGTTAAAATAGCCCAGCATTTACACATCGCTGGCGTCTCTTACATATTATAATACACCGCATTCGCACACACACACACACACACACACACACACATATATATATATATATATATATATATATATATACCAACAGGCCATGTTGCATAATTCAATTCACATATACCGCCTCTTCCTTGATTCGTCTCGGTACGATAGGCATCGCCTTC
Organism: Bigelowiella natans CCMP2755; assembly: GCA_000320545.1. NCBI lineage: Eukaryota > Cercozoa > Chlorarachniophyceae > Bigelowiella > Bigelowiella natans. The sequence continues at coordinate 130,407 of ADNK01002379.1, forward strand.
ACTTCTGCGACTCTGCGCACAGCCTTTTCGAGCTGCGACGGAGAAGAAAGGGACAAAGATTGCACGTCATTCGCAAATTCGTCATTCTCAAAATCACACACACACATGCGCGCGCGCGCGCGCACGCACAGAGAGGGAGGGAGAAAGAGAGAGAGAGGGAGAGAGCATACGACTACTACACAAGAGCTCACCAGGCGCATGTCCGTGCCGTCCATTTTGGCCTTTGCTGACGCTTCAACGCGGTTATTGCGAAGTGCTTTCCACATCCGTCGCACGTGTGCCTTCAAAATCTAGGGCGGCGGGTGGTTGAGAGAATAGGGGGTGGGAGAGGAGGGAATATGGATGGGGAGGGAAAGGCAAAACGTCGAAACGGTCAAATCTATCATCTGAAGCGTTCGTCTGCAGCCTGAATGCTCTTTACTTAATATATATATATATATATATATATATATATATATTATTTGTGTGTGTGTGTGTGTGTGTGTGTGTGTGTGTTTCCATACAATGAACATGCGCAGCAAGGTCAAGGGAAAGCAGAATTCAACATGATAAAACATAGCTAGCACCTCAGGAGGCCGTCTCATCAGGCTTTGCTTGAGGCCCTTCCGAAGTCGTAGCACACGCTCGTGCGGGTTCGGATCATCGCAGAGATACCGGTACTCAGGCTGCTGCTCTAGCCACTGTGCATCGAGATAGCTGTGGAAGCGACGGCGGCGTTGTTCCAAGGTAAAGCGATGAATCCAAAGATGTAGAGAAGAGAGGTAGGTACAGGAAAGCAACCCAGAAAAACAGCAAACAACCATTTGTGAGTCAGTGCACGGTTTGCAACGAGTGGAACGGTGTGATAGGTATATATGATCATTGTGTGTGTGCGCGTGAGTAGAGGGGGGGGAGGGGGAAGGATTTAACTATGCATATGCGCAATTAATTGAGTTGGGTGTGGCCTCTTTATCTCCTAACACACGCGGCAGGAGGCAATCACTTACAAGTCGGGTTCGTGGTCATCAGCCACGTAGTCGAAGGCGCTCTCCCACCCCATGTACACGCGGATGAGCCGGAGCACGTCATAATCGGGGAAATCTTTCCTCTCGCCGCTCTGGTGGTAGCGCGCGGAGGCCTTCCGTTGCAGCCGCAGCTTGATCTTGGCATAGAGGCTATAGCCGATCTTCCTGCGCTCATCCGGGGCGATGGTGGTCACGTTCTCTAACAGCCGCGACGAGTACATGACAGCGAGGTTCTCCAAGTTGTACTCCAGCTCGTAGCTCTTGAATATGGGCCCTGGGGGCTGCGCGCAGACGGCGCGCGGCAGGGGCGGCCTCTTCCCCATCTCCAGGATCTTCTCCGCATCGAAGTTGGCCAGGATCTCATACGCGATCTCGAGGGAGTTCCTCGTGAATCGCAGCGCGGTGGCGGCAAGCCGCCGGTCGAAGCCAAGCCGCTCGAGGGCGTCCACCCACTTCGCGTGCGGCTCGGGCGCGGAGCTCGCTTTCTTGTAATTGGGGTCCAGGAGGCTCAAGGCCGCTCGGTCGCGGGCGATCAGAGAGTTGTGGTTCGTCCCGTTGTGCGTCGCGATGTCCATCGCCAGCAGCCCGTCGTCGTTCCGCACCATCGTGAGCCAGTGCGAGCCCTTGATGTTCCTTATCGCCCGCACGATTTTCTTCCTATCGTAAGCGGCGGCGTAGTGGAGGATCGTGTTGCCCTGGTGATCCAGCGCAGCCCACGGCACGCCCTCGCTGACGAGAATGCGGATCGCGTCCGGGTTGATCTCCTTGGTGGCGAAGTGGTGGAGCACATTCCTTCCATGGTCATCGGTAGCAGCCTTGCCTCCGTTTCGGTAGTCGTTGAGCTGCGTGATTGTCTTCCTCACATCCCCGGCCGCGACCGGCTTGAACAGGTCGTTCTTGGGCGGGGGGATGCGAAGCATCGTGGCCTTCAGGTAGCGCATCTGGATCGCGTCGTGGAGCTCGAAGTGCGCCGGCTTTAGCGCGCGGGCGATCGGGCCCGAGAAGTTCTTGTGCCAGACGCCAGGCCTACTCTGCAGCGTCCTCATCAGCATTACGCGGTTGATGGGGTCCATCGTCTTGAGGTGCTCCAGGAAGTTCCTCACGCCCTGCTTGTTGACGATGTCGCGCTCTCTCTCGAACGAGCGCCGCGCCCGAGCGATCTCGCGGGCCTTGTAGCCGTTGGGGTCCTGCATGGAGTCGAGCTGCTTCTTCCCGGCGTCGCTTTCCCACATCTTCCGCATGTGCGCGACGCGGTCACGGAAGACCTCCTCCTCGACGAACAAAGGCTCGTGGATCATCTCGTTGCGCCCGGACTGCGTGTAAAGCCTCCGCTCGACCTCCTCCTCCCCCATCTCGCCAAAGAACCACCGGCGTTTCCAACGCTGCAGGAGGTTCCACTGCTGATCGAGGTAGACGTCGATCGGGTGCTCTTCCATCTCAGGGTCGAAGAGGTGCGCAAACCTCCTCTTCTGCTTGTTCCGCCACCGCGTGGAGATCGCGTTGATGTCCTTCTGGATGATCTCACCGTTGGTCTGCGGCGTCCACCTCGTGCACATGTCCTTAAACACCGCGCGGGAGATGCCGAAGCGGCTCATGATCCCCTTCGCTATGCCCTCCTGCAGCTCGTCGTAGGTCGCCAGCTCGAATGGGCTCTTGCGCTGCATCTGCTGCTCCTCCTCGAGCTCCGTGTCGCTGTCGGTGGTGAAGTTCCGCAGCGCGTCGTCGAAGATCCCCCGCATTTCGCGCTTTAAGATGCTGCCGGATCCGGTGATTTCATAGGCGGGGTCCTCCCCGTCGCCGTACTGAGGCGAAGAGGCGGCGGCGGCGGGGGCAGAGGCGCGGCGGCCTTTCCCTGCCATGTACACGTCCATAACCTCCCCACGACGGCGGCCGTGAGGGGCCTCGCCCTCAGCGACTCTGGATGCCAGCTGGATTTCCTCTAATGACTTGAAGGGCGACGGCTCATAGTTCCTGGCGAAGCTGCGCCTCGCTTTAGGCACCTTCTCAAAGGCGGCCAGCACCCGGTCGGTCCTCCGCATGAACTCCTTCACGATCAACCCGATCTCCGCCTCGAAATCGCTGTGCGTGTCGCGGTCGAAGGACATCTGAAGCGACATTGGTTTCACCGGGAATTTCCGGCGCAAGTGCTCTAGCTCGTCGGCTTCCTCCTCCTCCTCCTCCTCCTCCTCCTCCTCCTCCTCCTGCCCCGATCCCACCTTGCCCCCTCTTCCGCCTTCTCCTCCCGGGCCGCCGTTGTCGCATTTGCCTCCGACGCCTCGGCTGCTGGCGTCACTGCCGCTGCTTCAGCCAGTAGCAACTCCTTCTTTGCAGCCTCCATCTCCTTGGAGAAAGTACCGATGGTGAGGTGCAGGTCGACGTACGTGTTCAACTTGTCGCCGAACGAGCACGATGGACTCCCAAGCCCTTTAACATGGAATAGATCTAGATTTGGGTTGTTGTTGCTGGTAGCAGCAGCGGCAGCAGCAGCAGAGCTGCTAGAGGAATTGGAGATGGATTGGTACGCCTTGAGGGCCTTTTCGTCGGTCACGAGCGCGAAGAGCGCGTCGTAGATCAGCCTGTGCGACATGAATGCCAACGCAGCGCCCCCCCCCGACTTGATGAACTTCGCGCGCGACTCCGCCGGCATTTCCTTTCCCCGCAGCAACGTGTACACAAGGTAGTCGCGGCGGTGCCTTGGCAGGGTATTGAGGGCTGATATCGAGTCAACCATAAACGGCGGCGTGTAGGACATGCCGGTCTCCTGGATGGCGGCGTCGAGTCCGTCAGGAAGCTGTACCTCCTCCTCTTTGATCAGGTCAAACGCCCTTGCCAGCGTGAGAACCTCCTCCTCGTTCAGCTCGTTGTCCTCCTCCTCCTCCTCTGCCTCGGCCTGAGCTGACATTGAGGAGGAGGTGGCGTTATTGTCCATCATCTCAGGATCGACGCTGAGATCGCCAATAGGAAAATCCTCGTCGCCCTCCCCTCCTCCCTCAACCGTTATCCCCTCATCGATTGGGGCAGGTGCAGCTTCTTCGCCGCCTCCTTCCTCTACCACGCCATCCTCCACATCCTCGTCCACAGCGCCTTCCTCCTTTGCCTCCCCCCTCTCCACTTGGCTTTGGAACGGCATCTCGGAGATGTCCCCAGTACTGCCCGCCGCTGCTGGCGAATCAGCATGCTCTCCGGTAATGGAAGCAGAAGCATCATTAATTGGCGTCTTCTCGCTCACAATTTCTTGCTGATCCTCGCCATCCTCGCCGCCTTCCTCTTCCCCCTCCTCCTCCTCCTCCCCCACAGCGGGTTCATTCCCTTCTTCCTTTGCTACATCTGCAGCTTGCTCTTCACCTTGAGTCCCCCCCCCCTCTACGTCATACTGCTCAAGGCGGCTGCTGGGCTTCTGGGAGGCGATATCGGTGACATCTTCCTGTCCGATGTCGTCATAATCTGCATCCCCCCCCTCCTCTGCCACTCCCTGGTCTTCTTCGTCTTCTATTTCCTCTTCTCGCAGGGGAGACTCTTCGCGGCCTAAATTGTCCCCGGTGCTGTCGTTGTAGGAAGTATCTTTGTAATCTTCCTCCTTCGTATCGCCTTGCGCAGATAGTCTTTCCTCATCGATCTCTTCCTGCTGTTGATGATGACGGGTACGATCTTTCTCTTGCTGCGTATAGGCCCTGTCCTGCTCCTCAAGCTCCCGCGTCTGCTCAAGCACCTATGGAGGAAGGGGCGAGCCGTAAATATGGATGTGAGGTGAATGTGGGTCTGGTATAGGAGGAGGAGAGAGAGGGGGGGAGAGACTTGAGAGCAGGGCATAAGTGAGCCGAGAGTTGCTGCCATCCACGCTGCTTTTGAACACATGGCGCAACACGCACACTCTGACGCACACACGCGTATATTGTAGACATATATATATATATATATATATATATATATATGTGTGTGTGTGTGTGTGTGTGTGTGTGTGTGTAGGATATATCGCAATACATCCCGTAGAACACGGAAATGCAAATGCTAGCAGTACCGATTGCAGCTGCCCCTCTTCCTCTCGAATGGAGCAGTCGTCCATCATCAGACTCTGCTCCTCGTCCTCCCCCCCGAGCACGCCGTGGTAGTCCGCATCGTCCTCCCTGTCATTTGGGGTGCGCGACTGCAGAGCGCTCTCAAACTGGCTTGCAGCCGATTCTTCAACCATACGTGAAGGGGGGGGAGGCAGGGGGGGGGGGGGGGGGGTGCAAGAAGTCACTGAATAATTGATAATTGAATAGAGCGCTACTGGCTAACATTCGTTCACGTGCGTTGTAGTTTCTCTTTCTCTAGTTTCCTCCACCACACCTTCTTCATCGTAGTCATACTCCGTCCCCCCCTCCCCTCCGCTGCCGCCGACCGCTGCTCCCTCACGCTGGATCTCTTCCAGATCCAGTGGGGTGCGGGGAGTGCCTATGGTTTAGATGAAAGCAGAAGAGTGTGTGTGTGTGTGTGTGTGCGTGTGCTAGATCAAAGCTGCTTTTTAACTTGGCCGCAAAATACGAGAGGCAGAAAGGGCCAGATTCTAAAAGAAGCCTTGAATGCATCCTCACTCAAAAAAAACAATACAACTCTACCAGGCATCGTAGGAAAGCGACTCCCGTCGATAGGGTCTCGAGCATATTCATCTTGCCCATCTCCCTTCTCCTCGCCATAAGAGCTTTCTTGCTCTTGCTCTTGCTCTTCGCCCGTGATTTCTGCGATGTCCAACGCATTGGTCGATTAATTATTCAGACGACGAGTTGTGGGGAGATAGGAAAGGGGTGGGGGAAGGGGGCGGAGTGAGCAGAAAGTAATACCTTGTTGTGCTTGGAGGAGGGCCTTTCTTATCTCCGGGTGCTCGATCAGATACTGCCGGACGCCGTCAGTTCTATACATCGTATTATAGGTGGTAGTAAGTGGGATAATAATAGTGCGAAAGGGTGAGAAAAAGAAGAAGAAGAAGAAGAAGAAGAAGAAGAAGAAGAAGAAGAAGAAGAAGAAGAGAGGGGTCGATTGTATGCAGTCCCCATCCTCCTCGTCTCCCTCCCTCGCCTACACCGTTATTATCAATCACCCGCTGTGCCTCTGCGCTTCCTTCAGCTTGTTGATATAATTGAGCCCTTCTGGCGACTCCTTTAGCCGCGCTATTGTCTCGTGTAGCTGTATTATTAAACGAATCTATATAAGAGGTGACAGCACTTCGAAAACAACCTGATCTTGTATGACGCTCTCTCTCTCCCTCTCCCCCCCCCCCTCTCTCTCCCTCTCTCTCTCCCTCTCTCTCTCTCTCGCGAATTGAATACCTGCTGCTGATGATGATACTGCTGCTACTACATATGAGAAGAACATCATCTTGGCATGAGATAAGCTTGCGAAGACACATATGCTACAGACGTGAACATATGTTCCTACACTTAGGGAAAAATGAGGATTACTACTATTACTGCTGCTGCTACTATTCTGCAATCGATCCTGTCATCTTTGTGTGCTACCCTACTTCTCCATTGCTAGCATTATTATTATCACACAAAAGAAGAGGCTTTCAAGCACCTTTCCTTCGTTTTTCTGATATCGGTTGCCAGTCTGTCCATTCTGTAGAGAGGAAGAAAAGAATGGTCATGGGATTTGTTTATCAAGAAAACAAAGTATGTTGGCCTACACCCACATCTCTCCACACACACACACACACACACACACACAAGCACTTACAAATATATCTAAATCTATGTGTCCCCCCCCCCACCCCCACTATATATACACACACACACACCCCCCCCCCCCCCCACACACACACACACACACCCGCACACACACACACATACATACGAAATAAGGAAATAGTTTATCCCCTCCCCTCCCTCCTACCACGGTGAGGTTGGAGTGAAATATCCCCAGCGACTTGAAGAACTCTGACACTCCGACAGTCCCTTCACCCACGCGGTTCTACACGGACATATGCATATAATAATACACGTGAATATGCTGTGTGAGTGTGTGTGTGTGTGTGTGTGTGTGTGTGTGTGTGTGTGTGTGTGTGTGTGTGTGTGGAAAAGGGGGGATGGACGTTGTCTAATATATGGATGGTAAGTGTGGTAAGTGATGAGGCTCAAAGTATTGCGAACAAAACTCGTGACGCTTAATATTAAAGCCCCCCCCCCCTACCCCCCAAAAGAACTTTCTAATACACATATCATCCATCGACAGGTCAATAATTCCAATGGCCTTATCGCCATTCCTCGCTATTGCTGTCTATGCTAAGCTATGCACCGTTCGTGGAGGAGGGGGGGGGGGTGATTGGGCATGGCATCCCTTATGTACGAATCCCAGGCCCAGGCCTGATCATGATAGATGGTTAGAAAGGAAAGAGGAAATGGATTCATTAAATGACGACAGTGGGGGTGATGATATCTGAGCCCCATGATCTCAATGGCGGTTTCAGTGTGCAATTGAAGCAGTACCACAGAGAGCTGCCATCGGCCCCTTCAGCCTTTGTGTGATCGGAGACGATGGCGACCCTGGCTCTCCGGCCATAGGTCCCGCAAGCCTTAAGTATAACGGCTTTTCATTGACGCCGTGAGTTCGTTCCACAACTACCATCCCCGTGACGATGGCAAAGATTGAGACTATCATTAGCCCTGTCGAGCTTGCGAGTCGTCTGGAGGACCTTCGCACAACTACAGGTCCCATGGGGAGTCTCGGTCGGCTTGTAAAGACTTCATACTTATTGTCTGCAACCATTCGTATGGTTTTTGAAACGTTAGGTCAAAAGAAGACATGGGGTTAGGCCATTGTGTTTCGAGAGATTGGCTGACAGATGTTGACTACGTGGCGGGAAGATGTGAAAAATAGAAAGAATGCACTTTCGAGCCCAGTGTCGCTTGCAAGAGCCCGTGTCAGATGGTATGAGGCAGCATCCAAACGCAAGAATGACCGAAACGTGGATAGAGAGAGGAGGGGGGAAGAAGAAGGAGACGGAACAGAATAATGGGCATTCAAAGAGGCGACACCTGAAGTCGAGGACATGCTCCCTGTGCTTGGCTTGGGACTTTCGGCTTCGCTGTCCCCCGTTGCACCAACACCAATCGGTGAATTGGGCCAGCCTCAGCGTCGGGCCACAGCGCACACGACGAGAAGCGTGACGCAGGAGCACAGGCCGGTGGAGGGGGGGGTGACTCTGATGTTTGCGGTTATGGGCTAATTTCATACATTAAGAATCTTTTAAATTCAAAATATTGTCAAAACAAACTGAGTCTTTATTCTAACGACGAGGAATTTGTTATGAAAATATGTAAATTAGAACGGCATCTTGATATTATGAAAACACCGCCAACTAATCTGGCGGGAGTGCCGACGTTTGCCGAGAAGGAGGGCAACCGTTTGCTGGCAGGATGCTGAGAAGTTGAAGTTTCAGCACTTCAGATTAGCATTTCTTTTCATCAGCCATTATTCGACGTTCATTCGAAGATGACGACAACCTCAATTCTCTCCATCACTTTCCAAATCGGAGTTCAGCCGAACGATCCGAGAAATATCGCGCTCTAAAATATCTACTTTCGGGGGCGAGAACTCGCAACTGTTGGGTGGATATATCCGGCTCATCGTCTTGGCTAAACCAAACCGTTCGCGCCGAAGATCTTTCTCAACCACGAGGAATTTGATATTGAACTCTCTGTATCTATAACCGAGAATATCTGAACAATTTTTGACTTTAAAAGTTGCGACGCGAAAGAAAGCGTCACCCTCGCACGCTCTCCCCCACGAGCTACACCTCGCACAATCTCATTACGAAGGAGACAGAAACGACTTGTCAGCGATTCGAACATTCCATGACGTCAACTACCGAAGTGAAGGTAGTCGATCGTCCAAACTGGGACACGAATGTGTGTGGCTTGGTTCATCATAAGCATATTAAAGAAATGTTCATGCCCGGCCTTGATGGTTGATCATAGGTCGGCGATAAAGTCACTGTGAATGGGCTGGAAGAGAACAAGTACTCGGCGACGGCCACATCTCCCATGGTTTTGAAATTAGCGAACGCAAAGGACTTACTATTCCTTCTTGTCTTCAATCCAGGCAATTCAATGGCTGCACAGGGGAAGTCAAAGGAAGGAGAAAAGGGCGCTACGAGGTAGCAGTAAGTATGTAGCAGGAAATAATCTAGAAACTGAATGATTGGGGACCCACTGTCTTTCCAGGTACTCTTGGATAAAGTGAAGATGAGATTGCTTCTCAAGCCAGAACACATCGGTAATACGTTCAGGGAGTGACTTTTTCTGCACGCAAACGCATCATCAAGGCGGTCTTTGCTGAACGTTATGATGTGGATAAGCGGACTGTCTCTACTCGATTGATACTGACATCACTGCTCAGGGTGCGCTACGGACCTCTGGATGCCTATCGAAAAGCCTTCGCTTACGAGGTTGTAATCACTCTTTCACCATGTTTTAAAGGGCATCTATTGCTGCGATGGGATTTTATTGTCATGCGGTTTCAAGATGAAAATAGTTTGCTGTGGAAACGCTTTCGAGTGGCCATGAAGCATAAACGTGCACAAATGTAATAATCCCAACAGGCAGCAGTCATTCGAGCAAGTCCAGCTTGTCCGCCAAGCGTCCTTGCAACGCCGGAAGTAAGTTATTAGGGAAGGACTAGCTAAGACTCCGGAGTGTTTCTGCTATGCGACAACGCCAACCACTCGATAAAAATTCTTCGCGTGAGGCCTTGTCTTTCGTACCATGCCCTTCTGCTGGTCAATGTGTTATCTTATTCACGCCCCCACCTCATTTCGCCGTCACACGTATCTCTGCAGACGCGCCAAAGAATTCGTTCAAATGCTCCCAAAACCCTTCGACGAGCTTACTGCGAAGGTTGAAAGGAGATTGAAGACGTGGGGATGGGAGGGGGAAAGAAGAAGGGGGGGGGGGGGCTGTCTTCTAGGTGCTGATATTCGCGGAAAGGATACCGAAATGTATTGTATCAGGAGGACACCGCAAAATTCTGCCTTTTCTTGCAAGAAGGAAAGCGCGGCAAAGGAGGGGTCAGTCAGCAAACCGATGATCAAAGAACGCGAGATGCACACTTGACAAAACACAAACACACAACTGCGCTCACTGAGGATTCTTTTGGTGGCGGCGTTGTGGTTTCTCCTTGTTTCTCTGAAACCTGAAAACATGACGCTTGTCTTTACAACTATCACCCCTGCCTGGAATCGTAGGAGGAAATTTATCTGATGTCCGCGTTCCCACCGGCCATTCAGCGACTCCCTCTGAAACTTCTGGTCATGTTGCCAACAACTGAGAAGATGTCGTCTGGGAGTTTACCGTAGAGATTAGCGAGACAATTGTATCTCATTGGACGAGAGCAGCGAGCGTGTTTTCTTTCTCAAGAGCTTTCTGTCCCATCAGCATAATCATCATTATCATCATCATCATCATATGTAGGTATTGGTGGTGGAGTACTCAGAATTCAGCATTGCGAGACTAAGCATTCCAAAGCGGTTATGAGAAATGATGACTATTTGCATTCAATCAATGTTTTGTTGTCTCCGCGCCGCTTTACCTTTGCCAGCATGCCAATCGCAATCATCATCGTCGTCGCCGCCGCCGCCTTTGTTTTGGGAGCCTAATTCTGGCCAACTACACCATCATGTGACACAATAACTAACGTTTTGCATTGTTGTTGGTCCCTCTCACATCGCGCCATCACGCAGAGGCAGAGACCTGTTCAACTTCATCAACGTTCGAAGAGAACTGAGGTAAGCAGGTGGACGGGGGGGGGGGGGGGGGGGG